>CAUYLG010008321.1:0-38045 GCA_963573385.1 Cacajao melanocephalus | reverse complement strand
GGACAGAACAGAGGCCTTGGAGGCAACACCAGACATCTACAACCTTGACAAAGATTGATCTTGATCTTTGACAAACCTGATAAAAACAAGCAATGGGGAAAGGATTTCCTGTTTAATAAATGGTGTTGGGAAAACTGGCTATATATATGCAGGAAGCTGAAACTAGACCCCTTACTTATACCTTATACAAAAATTAACTCCAGATGGATTAAAGACTTAAACATAAGAACCAACACCATAAAAACCCTGAAAGAAAACCTAAGCAACACCATTCAGGACACAGGCACAGGCAAAGACTTCATGACTAAAACACCAAAAGCAACGACAACAAAAGCCAAAATAGACAAATGGGTTCTAATTAAACTTAAGACCTTCTGCACAGCAAAAGAAACAATCATCAGAGTGAACCGGCAACCGACGGAATGGGAAAAAATTTTTACAATCTACCCATCTGACAAAGGGCTAATATCCAGAATCTCCAAAGAACTAAAGCAGATTTACAAGAAAAAAACAAACCAACCCATTCAAAAGTGGGCAAAGGATATAAACAGACACTTTTCAAAAGAAGACATATATGATGCAACCAAACATATGAAACAATGCTCATCATCACCGGTCATTAGAGAAATGCAAATCAAAACCACATTGAGATACCATCTCACGCCAGTTAGAATGGCAATCACTAAAAAATCTGGAGACAACAGATGCTGGAGAGGATGTGGAGAAACAGAACATTTTTACACTGTTGGTAGGAGTGTAAATTAGCTCACCCATTATGGAAGACAGTATGGGGATTCCTCAAGGATCTAGAAATAGAAATTCCATTTGACCCAGCAATCCCATTACTGGGTATATAACCAAAGGATTATAAATTGTTCTATTAGAAAGACATATGCACACGTATGTTCACTGTAGCACTGTTTATGATAGCAAAGACCTGGAACCAACCCAAATGCCCATCAATAATAGAGTAGACAAAGAAAATGTGGCACATATACACCATGGAACACTACGCAGCCATAAAAAATGACAAGTTTGTGTTCTTTATAGAGACATGGATGAATCTAGAAACCATAATTCTCAGCAAACTGACACAAGAACGGAAAACCAAATACCGCATGTTTTCACTCATAGGCAGGTGATGAACAATGTGATCACTTGGGCACAGGGAAGAGAACAACACTCACTGGGCTAGGTGGGGCGTTGGGGAGGATGGGGAGGGATAACACTGGGAGAAATGCCTGATTGCCTGATGTAGGCAATGTGGGGGATGGAGACAGCAAACCACCATGGCATGTATGCACCTATGCGACAATCCTGCAGGATGCAGGATGTACACATGTACCCCAGAGCCCAAAATAAACAAAAACAAAAACAAAGTTTGCGTCTCAATGCCAACAAAGAAGGTGTGGGTAATACAGCAAGGAAGACCATATTTCAATACTTCAAAACATGAGCACCTTTCTATCTATCTATCTATCTATCAACTGATTGAGGCAGGATCTCACTCTGATCTGTTGACTGACTGAGACAGGGTCTCACTCTGTTGTACAGGCTGGAGTACAGTGGCCCGATCATGGCCCACTGCAACCTCAACCTCCTGGGCTCAAGGCATCCTCCCGCCCCAGTCTCCTAAGTAACTAGAACTATAGGACTGTGCCACAAGGCCTAGATAATTTTTTTATTTTTTCTAGAGATGAGGGTCTCCCTGTGTTACCCAGGCTGGTCTCAAACTCCTGGGCTCAAGCAATCCTTCTGCCTTGGCCTCTCCAAAGTGCTGAGATTACAGGTACATTCTTCCTTTCTTTAATAAAACAATTAACATACTGATAAAATTTAAACATAGCAGGCAATAAAATCTAAGTGTAGACAGCAGATATAATAGTATATGTTTATTTTCTGAATAATACAAATTTCTAAAAGCATTATATAAATGTAAGTAGGAATTACAGTGGAAATTAAATTATTTCCAAGGGCCATACAAATAAATATCCCTATGTTTATAGAAAAACTAAATAATTATGGGAAAAAGAACTATATGTTAATATACATTAAAAACTGTAATAGAATATTCTCTTCTTGAAACCAATTTCAAGACTTAACTGAAAATAAATATCAATTTTAGGGGCTGTTATGAGTTGAATTGTGTCCCTCCCAGAAAGCTTTAAGTTCTATTTTCCAAAACTTCAGAATGTGGTCTTATTTGGAAATAAGGTTATTGAAGACATAACTAATTAAGATGAGGTCATACTAGAGTAAGGTATGCCCTTAATCACTATCACTGGTGTTCTTATAAAACGATGATGTGAAGACACAGAAAGAGAACCGCATGTGGAGTGATGCAGCTACAAGCCAAAATATGCTAAGGACTGCCAGTGACATCCAGAAACTAAGAGAAACATATGAAACATATTCTCCCCTAAAGCCTTTCAGACAACATGCCCGATTGACGACACACTGTAAACTTTTGCCTCTAGAAATGTGAGAGAATAAAATCCTATTGTTTTAAGCCACCTAGTTTGTGGTAACTTGTTATGGCAATCCCAGGAAACTAATACAAGGAATGATACATCACATGCTTCTGTAAATAGTATAATATTAATTAAATCTACTGGTTTTATTTTTGAGATAAACAAACATAACATCTAAGTGAGATGTTACGGCTGGAAGACTGGTGTCCCCTATAATTCATATGTTGAAACTTAATACCCAATGTGACGCTATTAACAGGTGGGGCCTTTTGGGAATTGATTGAGTCATGAAGGCTCTGCCCTCATGAGAGAGGTAAGTGCTCTTGTAAAAGAGGTTGAAGTGAGCTGTCTTGCCCCTTCCACTAAGTGAGGATGCAGCAGCAAAGGGCTATATTTGAAGCAGAGAACACACCCTCAGCAGACACCAAATCTGCTGGTGCCTTGATTTTGGGCTTCTCAGCTTCCAGAACTGTGAGAAATAAATTTCTAATATTTATAATCCCTTACTCAGTTTAAGGGATTTTGTTACAGCAGCCTAAACAGACTAAGACACAAGGTGAAAACTGCTTAGAAAACTTCAATAGTTTTTGATTAGTAAATAAATATAAATAGTGAACAGCAGAGGGCGTTGCTGATCAGAATTTAGAGTTAAGACTGGAGAACTTAGTCCACCTCAAAGCTCCATTTCAGGCAATGGACAGTAAGCAGAACTGGTCACGTGTATCAGTCCCAAATTTGAACAAATGAGCAAAAATATGAGAATTTTCTTGGACAGTTAAGAGAATGTAAATTTTCTTGATTTCCATCTATAAGCAGTTCATATAAACTGAACTAATATACTTTTATGTACTAACAAACAGCCACCCTGGCTAGGCAGCCCCCATACTCTCCCTTGCCACTATAAGACTATACTGTTGCTTAGGCTTTCCTCATTTTACTCCTGTCCAAATGTCTCTGTTTAATTTTCCTCTCCAAGTACTAGCTGGAAAGTCTGTGGTGTCGAGAGAAGCAAGAAGCAAATTGAAAATGGAGGAAAAAGGAGGAAAAAAGAGGAAAAGGGAGGAGGTTGGGGTTGAGAATATCAATCTACAGGATAAAGGTGAAGAAGGGAACGACCTTCCTGCCATTGACATAGAATATACAACTAAACTCCTCCTTTTAGCAAGGTGAGAGGAATCAGAAACAATGCATGAACGAAGTGAGGAGAAAGAGGGGAAAAAGGAAGAAGGGATATAAGGGGAAGATAGGTGAGATGAAGAGAAGCAAGAAGAAAAAAGCCCCTTCCTAAAGTTACTCCTCACTTCTTTCTTACTACCTTCAGAACTCCTTTTTAAAGTTCTACCCTCCCCTAGGGTCTGTCCTTCCAGATCATCCCCGCTCTAGGAGTTGCTACCAGTTTTAGGAATTGGATGAACCCCTACAATTTCATCCCCATAGCTGATTAGTGGGAAAGAGCACAGGTACAAAGGAATTCCCTGTATCAGCTTGCAGATGTACAATAGGAGGGGCTATGTCATCATATTTAAAGAACAAATATTCACTTCATGGTCCCATTAAAATTATTACATATAGGCTGGGCACAGTGGCTCACACCTGTAATCCCAGCACTTCAGGAGGCCAAGGTGGGTAGATCGCCTGAGTTCACGAATTCAAGACCAGCCTGGCCAACATGGCAAAACCACGTCTCTACTAAAAATATAAAAATCACCCAGGCATGGTGGCAGGGTGCCTGTAATCCCAGCTACTCGGGAGGCTGAGGCAGGAGAATCCCTTGAACCCAGGAGGCAGAGGTTGCAGTGAACTGAGATTGTGCCTCTGCACTCCAGCCTGGGTGACAGAAAGAGACTCCATCTCAAAAAAAAAAAATTACATATAACTGATATAACTGTTAGGTCCTGAGTACTATTATTCTTATAACTTAGGGCTACTATAGTTAAATAAAGTTAGCGGGCTAGTCTAAAAGCAAAAGGTACTATGTATAACAGTGTTACAGGAAAATGAGTTATAATTCCCAATAATCTAAATTTTTAGAAGGTAATCTGTTTCATAAATGGGATACCAATTCAACTCTACAACTTTTCAAAATAAAAACAAACATAAGAATATATCAAATTTAAAAGACTGGTACATATACATACATGCACAAACATACTTGTATTCTTAAAGCTTGCAATGCATTGGTGAAGAAAAAAAATGAAAGATTGATTGCAGCTATATCAGACCTTATATAAATATAGACAAAAGAATTTTTGCTCTCATGAAGAAAAGAATGAAAGGATTCTGAGGAGAATGCTGTGACCAACCAGTTACAATGTAAAGAGGAGGGCCAGGTAGACTCTGGAGGCAATGAGAGCAGTTAGGAATCTAATGCAATGCTCTGGATGAAAAGTAATTATGAGCTGTAAATAATCCCACAGATCAAAAAAACACCCAAATGAAATAAATTAAAATCCTCTTAAGTAGACTGACCCAGGCATTCAAATGAGATTTACTAACTGCTCAAGAAAATAAGAGTTGCTGTTTAAAGTGCTGTTAGCACAAATTTTACCTGTGCATCTGACTGTGACATCTGCTCAGCTAACTGTAAACAAGAATGGAAGGAGAAAACAATGTCTTCACACAAGCTAGTAATTATATCTTTGTGTTTCAACTGGCTCTTTATAATGGACTGGTGCTTAAGACTCTGCCTAAATGAATAAAAAGAAAAGAATACAATCACCACAAGTAACGCATCAAGTAACTTAGGACCATTAACAATATCTACCTTATAGAACATTTTTTTAAAAATCACAAAGCATCATATATGACATAATATAACTAAGATGTGTCTAGTTTACCTCTGAAGCAGTTATGTTTGTTTAAGTAAGTTACTAATTTTTTACTCTGTGTAAAACATTAATTGAATTTTTACTACATACCAGGCACGCTACTAGACCCTGGGGATAGAGGGGTCAAACAAATAGACACAATCTCTGACTTACTTGCATGAAATTTGTGGTCTAGCCTAAGAGAGAACATTGAATAATTAATTAGGGCTGTGATAAATGCTCAAATGACAAAGTCTAAAGTGCTACAATAGAGAGATCTAACCTAACTTATTCTCAGGGTAAGGATATCAAAGAAATGTTATCATGAAGATATAGGAGAGAGAAGCATCCTAGGCAGATGGAAAACTCTGAGAAGGCTCTGGGAACAGGAGAGTTTGCTATGTTTGAGGAACTAAGAGCAGGTAGAAAGCAACATGAAACAGGCTGGTGAAGGAGGCAGCGCCCACAAAGGATTAGGTTGCTTTACTTAGTAAAATGGGATAGACTTTATGGAATAGAGTGACATGGTCTGATTTACTTTTTAAAAGATTATTTTGCTGGGTAGAAAATGAACTGGAAGGGGGTAAGAGTGGAAGATATTCAGTGATGGTGACAGTGACGTGGCTAATTCCTTGAGCATTAACTATATGTCATACATAGTTCTAAGCATTTCCCAGTGATAAACTCAATTCTCACTATAACCCTGCCAAGAAGGTGCTATTATTTCCATTTTCAGATGAGCAAACTAACGTTCAGAGAAATTAACCAAATAGCCCAAGGGCTCGGAACAAGTAAGAGATTTCAGAATGGATTTAAGCACGTGACATGGCTTCCAGGCAACACTCTTAACCACCAAACTATTACTTTTTTGGTAACTTAATGTCTCGGTAGTACTACAAAAGCACCCAAGACCTGAAAATACACTGACCTTAAATGTTTTATGTGTATAAAGTAGACATTCTTAACCATTTTTACATCTCAACCACATCTCCTGTCACCCCTAAGAATCTGATAAATGCTATCGTTACGGGCACTCTCCCTGGTGACTCTTTATAATGCTTCAGTTTCAGGAAGTTAAAATTATTATATAAATGGAATTAGCATGAACAACTTAAAAGTACTTAATGAAAAGGTTATATTTAGTTCTAATTATAGTTACCAATTTATCTAATCCTAGAAACAGGCTACTTGACACCTGGTTAAACAACAGAAGCAGTAGGAAAGTGGTTAAGTTCTAATCTGGGCCATGGCCCATTATTTCTGAAGTACTAGCTAACTAGGAAGAACAACTTTTTATAATTTTAGAGACCACAGGGTAAAGAAGTCCAATTTGGCTTGAGAGCTGCATGTTGAGTATCTAGATTATCAGACAGCAGTGTTAGTGAACATTAAATTCACACAAAATGTTTCAAATGCGATCTAAAGAATCATGAATAATTAAGATTAAGGAATACGGAAAACATTTTATAAAAAGTTAAAAATAGCAAACTTACTTAATTATAAACTTCCAAGTATTGGCATGAAATGCATGGTCCATACTGGAAATAACAGAGCAGATATCCAATAATGAATGAATAACTGCATAGAAAGATAATAGAACTTTTAAGATATCCAAACGTCATGGGGTTTCTCCAATAATTAAAAGTATCTAATGTACAATTTCAACATTTTATTGAATTAAAATAGGTAACATCGTTTGGAAATAGTTGTGTCAAAAGAATTATTTAAACTATTTAAGTGTCACACTTGTAAGGTTTTTATATATTTTGAAGTTTATACCTACCTGATGACCTAAATAAAACTAAAAATGTTCAGAGGAATAAAAGTTGTACCCTATTATCACTGAAATATTCTATAGATATAATTCTAATCCAAAATAATAAAACAAATTGCTAAGGAAAGAAAACCTAAAAAGGAAGAATTCAAATTAATTTACATGGTATTCATGCAAGGCTTTTACTAAGCCTGTGGTGGATGACTTATAAAAATGGACACAATAACTGCCCTTTGTCAATCCACACTTTTCCACAATGACTCTGGGCTAAACCCTATGACATGCTTTGGTCCAGGGGACAATAATAAAATTAAGGCAAGCAGAGACTTGAAAAGTGCTAGCACACAGGGACCTGCTCACTCTTGCTGCTCTTAGAAATGCTGAAACCACTGGCATAAGGTATCTGAGCTGAGTGAGCCTACTGGATAATGCACATGGCTTTCTTAAGTACTTCTGCCTCTGCCAACAGTCATATGTGAATGAAGTCACTGAAGTCACATGAGTGAATTAGTGCCCCAAGTGGATCAGAGAAAGTTGTCTCAGGGGATCCCATCCTAAACTGCAGACTCACAGAATCATGAATAAATAGAATAGTGAATAAAGATTCTGAAGTGGTGTGTTTGCAGGGCAATAGGTACCCGATACACTGCACAAAACCAACTTACTCTCTTTATACCAAAGTGTTGAATGCAAACTTTGCCCTTACATATTATTGTTTTTCAAACTCCAGTCATAATCCATTAATGCGTGATGAAATCAATGAATTGTGTTACAATCAGCAATTCTTTAACTAGTATAGAGTGCACCACAAGTAAAATGAGCATATTTTAACAAATATGTCTATGAGAATAGACATATTTACATACACATAAGCACATATTTATATGTATTCTGCGAAGAAATAAAAACTGCATCTCAATATGGGTTATGGTTAAGAAATATGAAAGTTTTTGTCTCAGAATATGGACAGCCTCAGAGATCATGTAGTTATATAAGTTAATCATTGTGAAGAAATGACAGTAACTGAATATGCAAATCTAGGTTAAGGTACCTAAAATAAATTTTACAAATTCCAAATTTAAAGATTAAAAATTTGGTAAGATTTAAATCATTTAATGCATGATTAGTAAGAAAATAACATGAATCATTAGAGACAATTTTAACTGATATATGATTTATAGTCACCATATACTAAGCAGAAGTTTTCTTTACTCACCTATTACCATATTCAAAATATCATCATTCTCATCTACTAAAGGGTCCATGCAAACCATGTCCAGCAATTCCATTAGCTGCTTTTGAAGAGAATAGGCCTCCTTGAAAAGAGCCTGGAGGTGGTCTGAAACTAGGTGTAAACGCCCAGAATACACAGATTCACTATTCTGATTACAGATATACAAAAATGAAAGAAAAAACAAATCATAAAGAGCTGAAGAGCCAAATTTACTTTCACACTATTAGAGATCACAAATATACCGAATCACATATTCATTCATTAAATAAACATTTAGTGAACATCCATTAAATATAGTGTGCTTCAAGAGATGCAAGCATGTAAAAAATATGATTTCTGACTTTCATGATCTTGCAAATATAGAACTAAAAGAAAGGTAACATTAGGCCAGGTGCATGACATTTTTAGCATCTTATCAACAAATAGAGGTATTAATTAACTAGTGATTTTCATTCACCCAACAAATAGCAATATTAAAACTGTCTATGACCCACAAATTCTAGGCAAGCTTTTGTCTCTCAAGGATACCTTTGGCATGTAGAGATGGACTAAATAAGGATTAACTTCCCTTTATAAAAGAAAGTTAAGACATCTAATCATAACGGTAATTGAATATTGATCAATGGAACATGGCAGAACTATTTCAGGATCCCTGTATCTCAACACAAATTCTTAAAACTTCTTTCTTTATAGAGGGGAAATAAGATAAAACTAAAAACCCTCAAAAAGCCACTTTTAATGACTTTCTTATAACCACCTTTTTTGAAACAATTATTTACTTACAAGCTCTTTATTCTATGGAAAAGTTTATTTCAATAATATAGACTAAAATGTAAAGTCTCAGACGATCATTATTACTCAGCTCCTATGCATGTCAATTATAGACCATTCAAAGTATAATTAGACCTTTACTCACCTTACAATGTACAAATGTGCTTTTAATTATATGAAGGACTGAGGAGGGGAGACTCTGAATATTTTCCAAAATGATGGATTCCTGTGTGGCACAGACATGCTGAACACATCCTGTAAGAGCTCCTAAGAGCTGCACCATCGTCTTGGAATAAAGAAGGAAATTTCATTCAGAATATATTTTTTGTGCGCTGAAAAGGTATCAGTATGCTGGGTGCTACGGATACAGCAGTGAACAAAACATGTCTGTTCCTCTTTTCACAGAACTTTAGTCTATCAGAACTACAAATACTGGAACAACCGTCTAGCCGTTTAGAATCCTAACTCAAACTTCAAACAAATGGCAAGTATTCTACACATATCCCTTGGAAATGCAGATAGGGTAAGCTAGCTTGACGACTTGTCTTCTTCTAAGAGTTTATTATTCAGAATTCATGTTTCTATATTCACATCTTTAATTCTATAAACGTATTCCAACATTAGGCCATTACATAAGAATACATGGCTAATCAATATCAGTATAAAAATTTTGATATTCTTTAAGCTCCGTCTCTCTCCAGCTTTCTTATACATTTGACTTACTTGTAAAATATTCCTTAGAGTGGCCTGGATTTCCAAATTTTGGCTTGACAGCCCTCTGGCTTGACTGGTTAATTCATATATCATGTCATCAAATAACTTCACAGTCTGTAAAAACAAATCAAGTAATAAACAGGAATAAGAGAAATCACTAGAAAAGACAAAACTTTAAAGAGAAAACATAACATAATGATTTGATTGTGCATTAGTAATATCCATAGACTATCATCTGCTTAACAATTGTACCTAAGTACAAAATTTGGAGAAAAAGTATTTTTACAATACACTCCCCCCAAAAGCCTCAAACAGAAATTTATTTTTCATTTCTGTGGTTTGAATATATTTAATAGTATCAATTTTTTTAAAAAAATCACTCAAAGTTCATATTCTACAGATGCAAAAAAATAAAGTATTACTTTTGCACAATAAATTTTTCTTGAAGAATCCACATTCATAGTCACATACAAGGGTATTTTCTGGAAGGAATTTGCACTGAATCCCCTATTCACTTATTTTCTAACCAGTTTCCTTCTTTGACCCAATTCAAGATAACCTTCCTGAATTAAGGGTATAGTATATGACCTTACAACCAAGCTTTTTGTCTGTGAAAAGTTAATACTATGATGTTAATACTTGGATCTTTCTAACAATCTAAATGACCTAAATATTATAAAAATAGCAACACAGGCAACAATACAACGTAGTTAAAGAAGATACTGTTTCCCATAGGCCGGTTAACACTCAACATACATTTTCATCTATATAACAGTTGGATCTTTTTCTAGTGGTCAAGAACAAATTCTAAGAAATATTTCAGATAAAGAATTATCAAGTGACTATGAGTACAAGAACTCTGATATGTTTGAAAGCTAAAGTTAGAAACCCATTCCAATAACAGATTATTACAAATAATCTGTTTCATTTTGGCACCAAAGTATCTTTAGTTCCCTCCATTTAAAACAAAAAAGTATGATTGTGCTTTTTAAAGAAAATGTATACCATACATATTTAAAAAGTAATAAATAGTCTGGACTTGATTTTGCCAATATTCCAGCTTTTTTTAAAATTGAGGGTTCCATCACTCTGTCACCCAAACTGGAGTACAGTGTTTTTAAAATACGAGAGCATTTAAAATTGACTATAATTTAAATTCAATTAATAAAATACCCATAAAATCTGAAAATATAAGTTTTTAATTGCCTAATGATCACACTAACACCATTATAGTCTCACATGAAATATATTTACTGCTTATTTTTATTTTGAATATATTTGATATATTAGAAAAACAGAGCCATAATTAATAATAAATTATCTAAGACTGAGGCTAGATTCTTTATATTATGTATTTTCAGGTAACAGTATTATACCTTTGGTAACACTTGTGAAAAGAAAGTCTGTTCCAATGTCAGGTGGTTCATATGAGGTAAAAACATTTCTACAATAATTTTCAAAATTTCTGTAAAGCAAATAACATATTTTATAAAAATATTGTCATGTCAGTCAACAAACGCCGCTGCCCTTTATTTAATGCAAGAATACTGCCAATCTAGAGTTTGTTACACTTTCTAAATACCATATATGTAGACAAACTATTATCTAATAGCAAAAAAAAAAAAAAAAAAAAAAAAGGAAACAACCTACATATTTAACAATTGTGGACCAGTTAAATAGGTATGTGTACATCTACTGAAAAGGATCTGCCATCATTAAAATTACATTTTAAAACATAAAAAATGTTCAAAATATAGTTAAACAAAAAGTTTCCAAAATATAACACCAATAGATAAACATGTACAAACAATGACGGATAAGCTGGCAGGAATATATGGTATGAGACTGTTGTCCTCAAAATCTTAACCATTTTAGATCAGCAGATGTTTTGTTATCTCTTCTGTTTTTCTACATGTTTCATATTTTTCTACGTTTCATCGTTCTCTACATGTTTCATATTCACGTCCACAGTGAACATGAATAACTTTTATATTCAAGATAAAAAGAAATTTACTTAAAAAAATTATGCCACACATGGTGGCTCACACCTATAATCCCAACACTTTGGGTGGCAGAGGCAGGAGGACTGCTTGAGCCCAGGAGTTAAAGACCAACCTAGGAAACATGGCAAGACCTCCTGTCTACCAAAAAATAAATAAGTAGAAAATTAGCCAGGCATAGTGGCATGTGCCTGTGGTCTCAGCTACTTGAAAGGCTGAGGTGAGAGGACTGCTTGAGCCTGAGAGATGGAGGCTGCAATGAGCTGTGTTCATACCACTACGCTCCAGCTTTGGCAACAAAGCAAGACCCTGTCCCTCCAAAGAAACAAAGCAAAAATTAGGCTGAGCATGATGGCTGAGACCTGTTATCCCAGCACTTTAGAAGATGGAGGCAGGAGAACAGCTTGAACCCAGGAGTTCAGCTGCCTGACCTATGATCGCACCACTGCTCTCCAGCCTGCACAACAGAGCAAGAACTTGTCTCAAAGACAAACTTTGGGGCCAAGTACAGTGGCTCACACCTGTAATCCCAGCAATCAGGGAGGCTGAGGCAGGAGGATCACTTGGGCTCAGGAGTTTGAGAGCAGCCTGGCCAACATGGTAAAACTCCATCTCTACTAAAAATACAAAAATTAGCCAGGTGTGGTGAAGCATGCCTGTAATCCCAGCTACTTGGGAGACTGAGGCAGGAGAATCACCCAGTCTGGAAGGTGGAGGCTGCAGTGAGCCAAGATCACACCGCTGCACTCCAGCCTGGGTAACAGAATGAGACTCCATTAAGACAAAAAAAAAAAAAAAAAAAAAAAATTAGACCCCATTACACAGCATAGATTCAAATTATAGACGAATATTCCACAATCAAGTGAAATGCAAATAGAAAAATCAAACTCAAAATATGAATACACTGAGCAGTCTAGTCTTAACTCTCTTCTGACTAAAAGAATAAATCTCGTCAAGTAAGACTGATGAAGACATGAAAATGAGAAAGTCAACTTCCTCCAAATAAATTTGCTATCACCTAGATAAACAGCTTTTGGCAACTTAGAAAGTATTTTCGAAATGATACTAAACACATTAGAGACTGATGGTTATCCAGCAGACTGCAAATCATGTTTTATATAGGTCTAACCATAACAAGTAACATTTAATATTTACAATGTGTTTATACATACATCATCAACAAACCATTTTTGGTATTTATCCAAAATGTAATTTAAAACTTTTAAGTGCTGAAATTCAAAGGAATTTGTTCATTTCAAGTAACTGTAGATTTAAAGGCTGTAACACAGAAAACAGTTAAATTTCAAGGGAATACAAAACTGTTCCATTGAGGTATGTGCAGACTCAGACCTTAACATCAAAGTAAATCATACAGTTAAAACAATTTTACTTACGAATATGCTCAATCCAACTGTCAGAATGTTGAGACAAAGAGTAAGATAATTAAGGAAGATCCACTATCATAGTAATAGGATATTCATTACTCAGAATAAACTAAAAAAAAAAAAAAAACCCTTCTGAAGCTTAAGCAATGACCCATAAGAGCCTGGAATTGGACTCAAGTTACTGGCTTAATTTTGCTTTTAAAAACTTAAGATTTATTAGGTGAACAGTATTGTGGAAATATATTAAAGAAATATTTTGAAAACTGCCCAGGGACAAACTTGTCTTTTCAAACTATGCAGTCATGAAATATCTTTGACAAATAAGAAACAGTGCTACAATAATCCACAGGCTAATGATTTATTTATTTTAGAGAGAGGGTCTCACTCTGTTATCCAGGATGGAGTGCAGTGGCATGATCATACCTCACCGCTGTGTCAAGCTCCTGGGCTAAAGTGATCCTCCCATCTCTGCCTCTCAAAGAGCTGGGATTATAGGCGCATACCACTATGCCCAGTTTGGACTTCCGATTTCTAGTACAAGAAAGAAATTTCTCTTTCCTCAATATTTCTATAGTACTTAATTTATACCTGTCTTAAGTCACTCATCACCTTCTATCTTATTTTCATATTACTTGCATACCTATCTTACCAACCTTAACAGACTGAAATTCTTCTGCACATAGCAGATTACAAATATATGACAATATTCTCCATATACACCATCAAGAATAATTGTTAGAAATGTTTTACTGTAAAAACACTAAGAATCATTAAAGAATGTAAGAAAAATAAATAACCTGGCTGGGGGTGGTGGCTCACACCTGTAGTCCTAGTACTTTGGGAAGCTGAAGGGGGTGGATTACAAGGTCAGGAGTTCGAGACCAGCCTGGCCAACATGGTGAAACCCCATCTCTTTTGTATCTTTGTAAAGATACAAAAAATTAGCTAGTCATGGTGGCAGGCACCTGTAATCCCAGCTACTCGGGAGGCTGAGGCAGGAGAATCCCTTGAACTCAGGAGGCAGAAGTTGCAATGAGCCGAGATCAGGCCATTGCACTCAAGCCTAAGCAACAGGACAAGACACCATCTCAAAAAAAAAAAAAATAGAAGAAAGATAAAAATGAATAACCCATAATCCTACCATACTAATACAAGAATTCATTCCTCTTCTGAAATCTTGTTTTCCACATTTTTTTAATAGCAGCAATCAATGAGGTCATCATTAACTCAAACTTGAGTTCAATAGGGTAGAATTGGCCTCAAAAGCTCAAAAAATTGCTAGCTGTTCCAAATTAGTCTGTTATAATTATGCAGACATGCAGATAAGGCCTGGAAAATAATATGTAAAATGCAAAACATGAAAATGATTTTTTGGGTAATGGAAATGGAATTGTAGACATATTGCAAATTTTTCATTTGTTGAAATAGTGAAGCTGATATACTTACAAGCTGAAAAAAAAAGTATTGTCTAATTAGACTCCCAGGTATTTTTAAAACATGAAATATTTTTAGCCCTTTAATGAATGCTCACCACGTGTCAGGCACTATTCTAGGTCGTGCAGATAACACTGTGAAGAATATCAACTTCCTGCCTTTATGAATTTTGCAACACAATGTAGAAAATATAAAAGCAAACAAGAGCATTTGTTTCAATGATAATGCACTTTTCAGAAAACTGAACAGGTCAATGTGATAGAAGTTTAAGACTGGGTTTGGGGGAACTACCTAAGACTGAAGGCTCTGAAAAAGTCCCTCTAAGGAGGTGACATTTGGGCCAAGACATAAACATAAACAATGAGATATACAAAAGGCTAAGAGAACAAACCAGGCTGAGCACAAAGACCCTGTGGTAGGTGAGCCTAATGTATTCATGAATAGAGTGTAGTTAACTAGGTATGAGAGAAGGGCAAGGCATAGGTCACCTGGAGCCTTGAAGGTAAAGTGGTGTAACAGGGAAATGACATGATCTACGTTTTTCCCTCTGAACTTTTTTGGAATAATGAATTATGAGTGGAAACAAGGAAACTCTTAACAATACTCCCAAGTGAGAGGTGATAGGAGTTTGGTTTCAGAGCGGTAGCAATGAGGATGAAGATAAGTGGATTGATTCAAGACACAGTTTGGTGGCCGGTTGCTATGGCTCATGCCTGTAATCCCAGCACACACTTTGGGAGGCCAAGACAGGCGGACTACGGAGTCAAGAGATCGAGACCAGCCTGACCAACATGGTGAAACCTCATCTCTAAAAATAATTAGCCAAGCATGGTGGCTCGCACCCATAGTCCCAGCTACTTGGGAGGCTGAGGCAGGAGAATCGCTTGAACCTGGGAGGCGGAGGTTGCAGTGAGCCGAGATCGTGCCACTGTACTCAAGGCTGGCGACAGAGGGAGACTCCATCTCCAAAAAATTTTTTGAAAAGACATAGTTTGGAATCAGAAACAATAGAACTGATCGGGTGTCTGTGTGTGTGAGAGAGAGAGGATCCAAGGTTTTAGTTTGTGAAACCATTTACTCAGATGAGGAAAAAGGAAGAACAAGTTTGGGCTATTCTGAGTATGACGTTTGAAGTGCAAAGCTAGGTGGGAATGTTGACTTTCAACTTAATGAAGTCTCTCTATTAGCTTATGGGGAAAAGAGGAATCACGTTCTGTGTCTCTGTTCTCCCAAAGCCTAACACCATAACTCATGCACATTATTTATGCAGTTTAAGTGTTTTTGAATGTTTTGAGGATGGCTATTTGTTTTCAAGTTAAAACTCCTTGAAGATGGCAATTCTGTATCTACACAAAAACTAAAACGACTTCCATGTAAATTATAGGCTTTAGCTGCACAGAATTTGTGCAGTGTTGAGACGCTCTCAAGTGAAGGTTACTTTTTTTCTTTTGAGTGTAATTGTATAAAGGTGGACTCAAAAGTTGTGAAAAAAAATACACATACATATGGTTTACCATAAAAGGCTAGGATTCCAGGCACATTTACAACCACAAAGGCATGATGAGACCAATCAAGAATGAGCTGCACCTGCACGTGGAAGGCACTTAGCGCCTCAAATCAACAGCTGAAAGCCAACAAGCGGAAGCAACTCTTTCAGAAAGACTCCAGCCTAGGCGAGAGGAGTGAGACCTTGTCTCACAACAAACAAAAAAAAAGAAAGAAGAAAAAAAGAGGTCTGAGAGGGGAGGGAGGAAAATCATTTTTATTTATTGAACATCTTTTAAAGATTTCACGCCATAGAACTATGTCCTTTAATTCTTACAACGCTAAGAAAGACATTATTCATATTCACCACCCTTTTTAACGGGAGACAAAAGTTCAGAGAATCTCGCTTTACCTCAACCTATTAAGAGCCAGAGCTATCCTCATACCCCAGGTCTTAGTCCTTGCCTCCCCCATTACCCGCTAGCAAACGTGTTTACACTTAACCGCAAGCAGCGAGTACAGAAAAAAAGGAGGAATGGAAGAAAACGCCACATCCATTGCTAAAGCCTTAGGTCAGAACACGTCCGCCCCCGAGCCTTTCCAGAGCCAAAGCCTTAGATCTACCATGGTTATCGCTTCCCCTCCAGTCCCTCGCTTTTCATCTCACTCACCGACAAAGAAAAGAGAAGGTTCAGGCCGCAGTTACATAACCCAGCCTCGCGGTGGGTCTGAGGGAAGAGAAAGGTTCGCGACCCGCCCACACCCCTCTCTAGGTGGAATTGACAACCAAGGAAGGATATGAGGAGTCGAGGCAGGACGGACGGCAGTTCCCGGCGGCATAGCTCCTCTGGCCAGCTACTTAATTCTTCCAGGGGAACTGCGCTAACCGGGACCGCGCGTTCCTGAGACATACTTTCGCCAGACAGCACAGCTTCAAACCAGTCGCGCCACAGCCCAGACCGGAAACCCACAGTCCCGCCAGCCCTTGCGCGCTCTCCGCCAGCCCCCAGAACCATAGAGTGGAGGCGGGCTGGTTTCTTCGTTAACCTGGGTCCCTCAAAGTCGGAAAGGAAGTCGGGCTTCTCTAGCCCCTGGAGGACTTGACTCAATGGTGCGTGATTTCAGTTCGGAGAAGGTGACTTGAGGCGAGGTTTTTCAGCCGGGCGATCCCAGGACACGTCGGGAAGCTAGCATCCCCAGGTCTGGATCACTGTAAACATTACATTCAGATGGGGAAGTGAGGGCCAGAAGTCCCAAGATTTGCTACCCATTGGCTTTTGAGATTGCACTTCTAGGGTCAGATTTGTTCTGGGACCTGCAGCCGGAAGTGACTCCAACCCTTGCAGCGTGATGGGAGAGAAAAAAATGCGCGTTCCTAGCCGCCGGACTGGGTGACTCGCCTCTCCCTCCATTTGTAAATCTTCTGTAAAGGGATTAAAGATCCCACCTGCCAGAGCTGTGAAAATTGAAGCAGACGGTATAGTGTCTAGCGCAGTAGATGGAAGATTCTCGATAAAGTTGCTTCCGATTTCTACAGGTCTCTCCAAACTATTGCAGTGCCCTACTTTGTGTTTAACACCAAATTAGTCTTTACTAATTATTTCCAAATTACCCCACTTCCATACGCATTGGGCTGCCGTTCTTGACTAAATGTTTAGAGTGAAGTCTTGGATGAATTTACACACACCAAACCATACCTATGCATGTTTTTAAAGGGATGCTCGCTTACCAAAGTAAAATATTGCACGCCTTTTATAAAAAACAAACAAACAGAAGTTAAGATATTCTGGAAGCTTAGGGGGTCAATATGTTTGAGCACAGTCAAGACAGCTGAAAAACAGCAAGTAGCTAGACTGTCCTATCTGAATATCTTGGACTTCATGTTTGTCCAGGTGGTGATGGTTGCTGCTGCTGCTGTTGTTCTTCTGTTTGTTTTTATAGCTGATTTTCTTCTCCCACTTTTGAACCCTTAAGGTGTGTATGAGTGTCCAAATCTCCTATCTCTCTCCCCAAAAGTTTTTTAGAAAAGGCAGCCGAATGGTGGGACGGGGAGGGGGCGGGGTGGCTGTTTAATATTACACTTTAGTGAAATGTGACATTTTGCTTTAATCATCATTTCTTTCTTTTTTTTTTCTTTACAGAGCTGCATGGAAAGAGGACCAAAGACCTCTAAAAAGCCATTTGGAAATATTTCTAAATATTTGTTACCAATATAATCTGCTAAAGAGAAATTGGGCCCAACAAAACTAATTGAATAATTGAGGCAGGTTTGTGTGTGTCATCAACATCAAATTCTATCCAGAAGTTGAAGAATCTGAATTTAATGATTGTGTGCATTTAATAACAGGATGACCTTTCAGTTTAATTTCACTATAGAAGACCATCTGGAAAATGAATTAACACCCCTTGGAGATGGAGCTTTGACCCTGGATTCCTCAAAAGAGCTGTCAGTCTCAGAAAGTCAAAAAGGAGAAGAGAGGGACAGAAAACGTTCTGCAGAACAGTTTGGCGTGCCTCAGGATCACTTGTGGGAACGTAAGTCAATGGAAAATGCAGCTCCCTCTCAAGACACAGACAGTCCACTGAGTGCAACCAACAGTTCAAGTAACTTGCAGCCACATGAAAAGCAGCCCTGCTTCAGAGCTGCCAAAGAGCATGCTATACCTAAAGATTTAAAGAAGATGTTAGAAAATAAAGTCATAGAAACATTACCAGGTCTCCAGCATGCTAACTTAGCAGTAGTGAAAACCATCTTGTTGAAAGAGAACTTCCCTGGGGAAAACATAGTTTCAGAAAGCTTTTCTTCTCACTCTGATCTGATTGCAGGTGTTTATGAAGGAGGCTTAAAAATCTGGGAGTGTACCTTTGACCTCCTGGCTTATTTCACAAAGGCCAAAGTGAAATTTGCTGGGAAAAAAGTCTTGGATCTTGGTTGTGGATCAGGCTTACTGGGTATGACTGCATTCAAGGGAGGGGCCAAAGAAGTTCACTTTCAAGATTATAACAGTATGGTGATTGATGAAGTAACCTTACCTAATATAGTAGCTAACTCCACTTTGGAAGATGAAGAAAATGATGTAAATGAACCAGATGTGAAAAGATGCAGGAAATCAAAAGTAACACAAGAACTGTATAAATGCCGGTTTTTTTCTGGTGAGTGGTCTGAGTTTTGTAAGCTTGTACTAAGCAGTGAAAAACTTTTTGTAAAATATGATCTCATTCTCACCTCAGAAACCATATACAACCCAGATTATTATAGTAATTTGCACCAGACTTTCCTTGGACTGTTAAGTAAAAATGGACGTGTACTTTTGGCCAGCAAAGCACATTATTTTGGTGTAGGTGGAGGTGTTCATCTCTTTCAAAAGTTTGTAGAAGAAAGAGATGTTTTTGAGACTAAAATACTCAAAATAACTGATGAAGGATTGAAGAGGTTCATAATTGAAATGACTTTTAAGTCCCGCAGTTAATATTCACTGAGTATCCAAAATGAAATAAACAGAAGGACCAAAAATTTTTTGGTGTGTCTGATTTCTGTTCTGCTATTTTTTTCTGAAATATTGATGTTGTTTGTTTATTGCAAATCATAAGTGAACTATGTTAGCAATCTTGTACTTACTAGCTGAAACTAAGAAAGTATCTGGGAAATCATCTTGTAGGAAAATTCAGTATTCTCCATCTTCATTCTATTTGACTTTTTAACCACCTTTGACATTACATGAAATTGTTCCCAGGAAATCCTGCTGTTTCTTATCTCAAGTTTGTGAATTTCTTTCCAATATTCATTAGTTCCTTGTTTACATGAAATGTCTGGTCAGATCCCTATGCCATTAATATATATCACTAAATATTAGGTTGAAGGCCTTAGGTAAATAGGAAGAAGTTTTTGTTTCATTTTGTTTTCATACTTATTTACCTTATATAGTAAGGATCAGAATGGTGAGAATTTAACTAAATTCACATGGAGATGAGGAAAGAAAGGGAATCTGTAATAGAGTATAAAACCGACACATACTACTTGAGGTTTACCCCTTATGACAAAGTAAGAGACCCTATGTTCTTGGTGGGAGGAAAAAGAATAAGAAAGGAGAATTCCAGATTTGGGGGAGTATAGACTTCTCACCAGTTGTTAAATAATAAGAAAGAAAGGAGAAAGTGTTTTATTGATTCAAATGCAAAAATGTTCACATTTTATCACATTGGGAATTGAGATCTCCCTTGCGCTCTATAGCAACAGTATAATTGATAGCATTTTTTTTCTCTCTTGGAAGTAGCTAAAATAATTGAACATCATGTATTCAATTAAATGTGATATTTACTCAACATCTATAGTTAACTAGGCACTTTGTATAGCATCTTGCATAATATAACCTTGAGAGGTATATGTCTCACCCATTTTAGTAGCAATCATAATAGCTGACAGCATTTAGTATTTACTATATACAGGGCAGAAGAGCTTTACATATGTTAACGTTAAATATTTGTAACTACCCTATACAACTCCAAAAAGTTGATTGATTTGCTCCCAACCACATTTCTCACCTTGAACCAGAATCTGAAGTCTTAAAAAGCGTTACGCTCTTTCATCACCCAGTGGTCTCAACTCTATCAATGCCCATTTTCATCACAAATATTTCTTAGCCCCCTCTAATTATGCTAGAATGAAAGTCATAGTTAAAGAAACATTTATATACAATATTTAAAAGTATATCCCTAGTTTATATATGTGACATTCACAACTATAAGATGAAGAAAGTAATTTATTATCAAATAATTTATATCTCATCAGATACATGCACAGGTGTAGCTACACAGAGGACATGCAGTAGCCAGATGCTTCTACCTAGAACAGGGGTCCCTGAAGCCTGGGCCATGGACCAGTACCAGTCTGCGGCCTGTTAGAAACCGGGCTGCACAGCAGGAGGTGAGTGGTAGGCAAGTGAGTTTTACTGCCTGAGCTCTGTCTCCTGTCGGATCAGCACCGGCATTAGATTCTGACAGGAGTGCAAACCCTGTTGTGAACTGCAAATGTGAGGGATCTAGGTTGTGCACTGCTTGTGAGAATCTAATGCCTAATGATCTGGGGTGGAACGGTTTCATCCTGAAACCAACACCCTGCCCAGCACTTCATGAAAAAATCATCTTCCACAAAACTGGTCCCTGGTGCCAAAAGGGTTGGGGACCACTAACCTAGGGTATCATTACTGAAAACACCACAGCTACAATTCCAGACCTACATACTAGGTAAGGTAGAACAAATTGGCCTTGACAGCTGGATTGGGGAATTGAGGTACAAATCATTGGATAGAGGCTCATAACACAATAATCAGTTTCAATGATTTTAAGACAAATAGGTATCTCTCAGTTCTCCAGGAGGAATTAGACTTTTAATGAGGTGTCATGCAGCAGGCCCATTAAGGAGCAGCACAGACACAGCCTCTGACCAGGGGCTCAGGACACAATTTCAGTTCCTAGGGAGAGGGTCCAACAAGTGCAGAAAGGATCAAAGCAGAAGCACAGTCATGGGAGCTAGATAATTTGGGGCACTAAAGATAAATTTGGGATTATCAAACAGCCCAAAGGAAACACAACTATCCAAGATAGCTGGCAGCAAAAGGGACTTGAGACACAAATTACGGCGATAAATCCAGAAAAAGATACCTAGCTTTCTCATGTAACAGTATAATTTAATCACGTAAGGGGTATGATACCTTGGGTTAAAATTCAATTTCTCTATCTGTAAAACAAAATTTATGATACTATGTCCCCATCAGAGTTCTTTGAAGATTAAGAGTGAAGCATTTATCATGATTCCTATCATGGTTCCTATGTATAAGTGGAAATTATTATTTTTAATAGTCCTTACTATTTAGTCACCCTGTTTTCTGAACCAGATAGGAAGTCCTGCTCACTTTTGTTAAAAATGGCGTTTGTGCCTTTACAGTATGCAAATCTCAGTTCAGAACTTAAAGAAACCACTAAGTTCGAAACTTTGCTCTGCCCACCATTAATCTCCACTCCCTCCCATTCCATTCCCTTCCCCACTCCCCACCTCCGCATTCCTAAATTGTCTCTTTTGGAAGCTTTGGTTGCAGATTATTTAGGATGAAGAAGAGTGAATCTTGTAAATTTGCTTCTAAAACCCAGTCACATATGTGCTGTGTTCTGCCTTTAAACTGCCCATTTCTCAGATGTGCCTGTCCTCTAAATTCCAGTTTTTATGTCCCACAGATAATATTCTGTCCATGGTTCAGAAACTCATGGAAATGTCTCTGTGCTGACTAAGAGTTGTGACTTCTCCGTGTCCAATGCAATAGCCAGTGACACATCTGCTATAGGGTCTGTGGGGTAGGTAAGTGTCAGCGTGTCATCTAGAGAATGAGCTTTTTGAGAAGAGCAAACTTATTTCACTTTTCAATCCCCTTCATTGTGTTTTCTTCAGGTACTTACCAAATGGTAATTTGAGAAAGAGTAATAGCAAGGAAACCCTGATTTCATGAACTTGATTCTTTGCCTCCACTTCAGCCAGAATATTTTTTAAACTTTTCACACCATGTTTATGATGGCATTCTGATTGCTGATAATAAGGCTTTTCTTTGGGTAAAAGTACACACTTAAAATAGTTATCACAGCTAGTACAGCCCAGCAGAGAGGTTGCTCTGTGCTTTGTTAGAATCCTTTATTGCAGTCCAGGGATGCAGCTTCTAATCAGCCAGGATGGTTGGGGGAAGCCATAGCACATGTATGACCACTAGATATCCAATTTCTGCCTTTTCAAGGAATTAAAATTCAGATAGTCCTTAAAAGGAGTTTCATCATTTATGTGGGAGATTATCTAACAAAAGTGCTTTTCTGTTTGAAAGAAACTATGTAAAAATTACAATTACAAAGAACAACTTTATAACTTAAATATTACCTAACTTAAATATGATTAAATCAAGTGGGTCATTTTACCCCTCACAGAGCAAGTTGAGTAGGCAATTTGTGATCTGCAATATATATATATGTGATGCAGGGATTCTGTAGCTCTCCTTTTCCATTTACTGATGGGATGGAAAAAGTGGATATGAAGGCTTACCTTGGGCAGTAAAGTTGACCCTTGAACAACATGGGGACAGGGGTTCCCACCCCCATGCAGTTAAAAATCCACGTACAACTTGAGACTCCTCAAAAACTTAACCACTAATAGCATACTGTTGACCTGAAGCCTTATGGATAACATAAACAGTCGACTAACACATATTTTGTATGTGATGCATATTATAGATTGTATTCTTATAATAAACTCAGCTAGAGAGAAGAAAAGGTTAAAAAAATAGGAGTAAGAGAAAATATGTTTACTATTCACTAAGTGGAAGTGGATCATCATAAAGGTCTTCATGCTTGTCATCTTCAAGTAGACTTACCATCTTTGAATAGACTGGGGAGGAGGAGGAAGAATAGGGGTTGATCTTACTATCTCAGAAGTGGTAGAGGTAGAAGAAAATCCACATATTGCATATAACTGACTATGCAATTCAAATCCATGTTGTTCAAGGGTCAGTTGTATAGATTTTAAGCCTTTATGATGTACTTAGTCTCATGAAACCCCAACAGCCTTGGCTGTACTGCTGCTGGACTGTGTGGTTCACAGTACAAAGAGATAGATGTTCCTTCCTCCAGGCAGATTTAGCTCCATGATAGAGGGAATGGTGGGGTAAATCAAACAAAATCTGTTTTTAGCCACACTTGACCTTTCAACTCTTCTTAGTCATCCTGCGGCTTAGTACTACAAACTTCCACAGCCTTCCAACTGATAAGATATAGGAAAATGGGCAAAAAGTAATCAACATTTAAAAAAAATATGTAACATACATCACGTGTACAAAGAGGGCTATACGATACGGGTTTTTCTTCTCACAATAGATTTCAGGCTCACAACAGCCATTCCATTGAGGACATCCAGCATGGCAAAATGGAATAAGGTTTTAGTAATCTCATTGGGCAGTAGATTGTTAAAGAAAAAATGGTTCAATATTACTTGTTAAAGCATGGTAAGGCAGACTTTATTCAGTACCATTAAGAGGTAAGGGACCATGGCAATGGGATTTTGCAGTAGGGGAGAGAAATTGGGCTTAACTGCAGAGTATGGGCAAGTGGGAATTTATAGCCAAGGAGCAAGGTGGGGGTGAGTGGATGAAAAAATAGTAACAGGAAACATCAGGGGTAAGGAGGATTCTAACCTAACAGAACCTAACAGAATTCTTGCTGAAGACAAGCCAGACATTCCCAGGGAGGGAGATAATGACCTTTAAGGTGGGGATTCTTGCTAAAGGGACTTAGCAGAGTTCTTTACTAAAACTGGATTTTACGAGAAAGTCCACAGATGGGCATAAGAGAAAGTCCAGAGCGTAACTGAATTTGGCCAAGGAAATAATCTGTCAAGGGCGAATGCAGAGTTTGAACTGGAGATTAGGGCTAAAGAAGCAAGGATTCCTGTGTGAGCCTCCCATCGCTGCACACTGCACCCTGCAGTGAAAGCATCCAAATGAGCACTGAAAGTACTGAAAGCATTCAGATGGCTGCTGAAATCTGTCCCTATCGCCTCATTCAAGAGTCTTAGAGGTTCTCTGCCTGTCTTGGCTATATTGCAGCAGTGGCAGCATAATTCTGAAAGCCTTCAAACATAATCCAGTTAGCCACACAGTATCCATGTAGCTCTAGTAATTTTCAAAGCCTCCTCTCAAACTTCCAGCAGGTCCCCACCAGTAAAGTTCTACTCCTGGTCTCAGTAGAGTGGTCATGGATCATTCAACCTGCTTAGTCATCTCTCAGATCTTTGTAAGGCTACAGAGGAGAAATCAATATGCTTTACAATGTGTAGACAATGAATTTGTCCACTGTGAGATCCTGAAAATTTTGTTCAAAGAGATAAATAGGAAAAAAATTATTTCTATTCTGTCATGTCTGGTCAAGACTTGTCCAGATTCTTTGTGTGTGTCTAAAATGTTCTAGAGCTCAAAATTCTTCTAAATCTCTGCTATTTTAGGATAAATAACTTCTAGTGAATTTCTTTAAATTAGATGCTGCACTTATTTTAAATTGCAGGAAAAAGGTATTCAGGGTGTGGGCATTTTTTTTTAAGAGAGAATTTGTGCGGAAAGGTAGACTATTGCCTAGAAATTCAGAACACATCCAGTCAGCTCAGTGGCACAGCATATTCTCATTAACCAATCTCTATGCCAGCTTTTTTATTATCATTGCTATTCTACCCTCTTTGTGTTTTAAAAGTC
Source organism: Cacajao melanocephalus (assembly GCA_963573385.1). Lineage (NCBI taxonomy): Eukaryota > Metazoa > Chordata > Mammalia > Primates > Pitheciidae > Cacajao > Cacajao melanocephalus. The sequence goes on along the minus strand of CAUYLG010008321.1, from coordinate 12,698 downwards.
TTCAGAGGGAGACATATTTTTGATGATTTGCTATTCTTTCCTAAGCTTTCCACAGCTTAAACTCTGCATCCTGTTTGCTTTGCTATGTTCAAGCGTCTCAAGGATTTTTACAATGAGAATCAAAAAGATTCTTGCTTCATGGAAAATACCTGAGAGATGCATTTTCTAGGAAGGGTGGTGCAGATGTTTTTAATATTCTGTATTTTAGTTCCTTTAACAGGAAATGCATTCAAGCCTGTATTTTAAATATTAAAATAACCACTCATTTAACTTTGTGACTAGCTTTCATTTTCCCAAAGTGGGAAAAAATATTATTTATGTAACCTCCCTCAAAATACTTCAGAACCTCTTGTGTCTTATCTCCTAACATAGTTTAACATAAAGAGAAATAGTCTTAGAGTTGAAATCATTAGAGGTTCTTAAGCTTCTGGTAATTTTAGTTTGCTATTATCTATTACTGTCATATAGATATTTTACTCAATTACTTAAAAAGAAATGGCAAAATGAAATATAAAAACCTGAATGTAAATTATTTTGCCCATAATTGGTCTAAAGAAACATCCTGGATCAGCCCAGTATTTGATTACATTGATAGGGACAGGAGACAGGGAAATACAGGTTCCCTGGCAAAGGTCCCACCCTAAAGCCTGGAAACCCAAGGCCCTAAGTGAGAACAGGCATTCCTGTTTTTTGCACCCCAAAAGTTCCCTTCTGGCCTGCCATGCCACTTATTATATACCATATAAATCCCAAACCCCAGGCTCCAAGAGAGACAGGCAGACAAACAGAATGGCATGACAGAGAAGGAGACAAGAGGAGCATCTGAATGTCGAGAGGAGTTCTGCTGGGAGCAGTTAGAGAGGAGATCGGCTACCAGACAGCCAAACTCAGGGGAATATCATCTTCCCACTCCATCCCCCTTCCACCTCCCCATTCATCCCACTGAGACCCACCTCCACCATTCAGTAAAACTCCCACATTGATCCTTCAAGTCCATGTGTGACCTGATTCTTCCTGGATGCCAGACAAGGACCTGGGTACCAAGAGGAAACTGAACTGGTTAACATTTAAGCTGTCTGTAGACAGCAAAGCTGAAAGAGGAGCACACTGTAACACATGCCTACTTGGCTTCAGGGGTTGCAGACACCCACCCCTAGCCAGTACCATGGGGTCAGAGCCCAAAGCATTTGGCCAGCTCCTGCACCTTCCCACCTGTGTGCTCCCCCTCCTTTAAGGGGTTTGAGCTCATAGTGGCCCAGCAGAGAGCCACTCCCCTGTTGCACATCCTGCAAGAGGGACCAGGGAACTCTCCCATCTCAGTATGTATACGAAGTTTTTATTTCTCTGGGGCATTTTGGTAAGAGGAAGAATTGAGGCCTTCCCAGGTGCCACTTTCTACAAGTCAGTCCCTTTGTGTTTATTTTTCTCCAATACTGACAGATTAAACAGAATTATGCCTCACTCTAAAACTCAAGCACATTCTCATCCCATCAAAAATGCACTGAGGACTTACTATAAGCAGCGAAGGTGATTTCCATTTTCAATTATTCCTGTAAAAAAAATTACCACTTATAAGAAAGTTTACTCTTGTGTTGTATAGTAACTCAGCGCACTTCCATTTCCACTTCATTTCTCCTGGATCTCCTATAAAAAGCTCTGCGATGAACAGAATAGCCCCTGGGTATATTTGTGTTCTGTGTGCCCCTTTTACTGTAACTTGTGTGTTTCCTTTCTTAACCAAGAGACTTTGTCAAATTTAATTTATGAAGGGTTGGAGATTAACAGGAAACAGAATAATAACCAACAGCTTTGGACTCAAGCCTCCCTAGGAAAAGAGAAATATATTAAAGCAAGCAAGCAAGCAAACAGACAAACAAAATGGGATGGAAGGTAGAGGCAAGAGATGAAGAATGACAGAGAAACACATATGGCATTGCATTAATTAAAATTTAGAGCAGCAGAAAGAGTGCTGGGGAAAAGAAACATGGTAGAGCCCAAGGAAAAAGACCAGACAATCAGGGAGTCAAGAGGTTGCCTTCAATTCACACAATACTTGTGAACTTTTAAACAAGTGACTGTGGGAGATTGCTGGTCACTCATGGTGGTGGAGACAATCGAGAAACAGGGTTGGCAAGAGTGCAAGGAGAGGCCCTTAATGGCAACCCCATTGACCTTGCTGCACCCTACATTTGACTTCGGTTGGAGTTTGGAATTGTGGAACAACACTGCTGAACTTTATACATAGAATAATCCACACCCCTGTTTGCTTGAGACAGTATTGAAGTATGCATCTTATTTAACATTCTAGCACTCTTAAAAGTGTATTGATTATGGCCAGGTATGGTGGCTCATGGCTGAGATCCCAGCATTTTGGAGGACCTTGGTGGGAGGATCTCTCTAGCCCAGGAGTTCAAGACCAGCCTGGGCAACATAGGGCGACCTGTCTCTACAAAAATTAAAAAGTTAGCTGGGCATGGTGGCACACACCTGAGGTCTCAGCTATGTGGGAGGCTGAGGTGGGAGGATTGCTTGAGCCTGTGAGTTCAAACCTGCAGTGAACCATGATCATGCCACTCTACTCCAGCAAGTGAGACCCTGTCTCAAAAAATGGTAATAATAATAAGTGTATTGATTATGGTCAGCTTCTGTATTCCAATTCTATAACACTTTTATTTTTTTGAGATGGAGTCTTGCTCTGTTGCCAGGCTGGAGTGCAGTGGCACCATCTCGGCTCACTGCAACCTCCATTTCCTGGGATCAAGTGATTCTTCTGCCTCAGCCTCCCAAGTGGCTGGGACTATAGGTGCATGCCACCACGCCCAGCTAATTTTTGTATTTTTAGTAGACACGGGGTTTCACCATGTAGGCCAGGATGAAACACTATTCTCAATCTTATAATTTTATGGAGTGCCTCATGATTTTAAAACAATCACTCAATTAATAAATATTAACTTTAAACCGTGTGTCAGGCACTGGGTTTGAAAATGGAATCTAAAGGTAAAATGATACATTCTGTGCCTTTGGGGAACTTTCAATCTAGGGTGGAAATACACAAATGAACCTCTGGTGAGAATCTTTTACATACTGTGCAGGTTTCTGGGGTCATCCTTTTGATTTATACAGTTAGACTATATCCCTGTAATAGGATGTATGTGGAAGAAAGTTGAAGAGCACGAGGATGGGTGGGTATTTCTCAGTATAAAGCGTCTCCTGGTGACTTAGTAGATTTTCAAATGGAAGTAAAACTTAGAAAGTTGATCAAAGAGCTGGGAAACCTTGCTTCTCTTTTGACTCTGAACTTCAAGAATTAAGACAGTTCCTGACAGTGAGAACAGGTGGTCTCTGCCAACTGCAGGCAGGCAATGAGGGACCAGAGGCTAAAGATGAGCAACATAAATCTCATAAGAAGAATGTTAGGAGAACACTCTTTTCAATAAGAGCCTCCCTTCCATTGCCAATCCCAAAGGCCAGCAATTTTGTTTTATTAGGGGAAATGACTAGTTTCCTTAATAATATATATATGAAAAACAACTAATATGAAAAAGACTAAAATAATGACAAGTCAACTGGGACAGTGCCAAGATAGAGGAGAAATTCCTTTGGCCAGTAAGAGACGACTTCTCAGAAGAGATAACATTTGATCTTAGACTTACATGTAAGCAGATTTTAATCAGACTAATAGGGGAGTGGGATTGGAAGGGTGGCGAGCTGAGTACTTAATAGGCGGAAAGACTAGTCTGTGAAAAAGCACTGAATTTTGAGACCACATTAATTAATTCATTCATAAATTAATGAATTGCTCCCAGGAGTTCAATATGTATTGAGCACCTACTATGTGCCAAACATATTCCAAGGTGCTGGGTTCTAGGAGGAAAGTCTGCATTTCCAGTTGGTCCCACATGATCCTGATGCTTCCAGATAATGAATAAGTAGTAAAGCTACAAATCACTGAACTGTATTACCTCAGTCAGATATGAAGCTGGCTCAGTGGCTAATGAAAGACCTTCCAATTCTTTTATTTTTTCTGTGTCAGTGAAAAAAGCCAAACTCTATAAAATATTTAAAGAAGTTTACTATGAGCCAAATATGAGTGATCAAGGTCTGAGGCACAGTCTCATGAGCTCCTGAAAACATGTGCCCAAGGTGGTTGGGTTATAGCTTGATCTTATACATTTTAGGGGAACAGAATTTACAGGCAGATATCAATCAACACATGTAAGATATACATTGGTTCAGTCCAGAAAGGTGGGATAACTTGAAGGAGTGGGGCTTTTAGGCATAGGTGGACTCGGAGACTTTCTGATTGGCAATTGGTTGAAACAGTTCAGTTATTATCTAAAGACCTGGAATCAGTAGAAACTCATGTCTGGGTTAAGATAAGTGTTGTGGAGACCAAGGGTCTTATTATGTTGATGAAGCCTCTAGATAGCAGCTTCAGAGACAATAAATGGTAAATGTCTTTTATTAGACCTTAAAAGATGCTAGCCTCTTAGTTAAATCTCTCCTGGATCAGTAAAAGTCTTGGAAAGGGGCCAGGAGATTCTCTACAGAATGTCAGTTTTTCCAAGAGACAGCTTTGCAGGGCCATTTCAAAATATATCAAAGAAATATATTTTGGGATAAAATATCTTGATTTCTTCCAGGGCCCTGCTATCTATGCATTGGTATCTTATTGCTACAGAGTCTGGCTTGTCAGTCTTAAGAGCTGTGTTTTAATATCAATGCTGAGATTCAGCTGTGCCTGAATTCCAAAGGGACAAGAGTGTAATGAGGCATGTCCGGATTCCCCCACCCATCCCCCATCTTGACCTAAACTAGTTTTTCAGGTTTACTTTCGTATTACTTTGGCTGAAAGAAGGGGTCCAGTCAGTTGGTTAAGGAGCTTATAATTTTATTTTTGATTTATACCTGTTAAAATTTGCCATCAAAAATTTCACCTTACCAATCTAAATTACATATTCTATAGACACTTGTAAAAACTGGCATTCTTTTAAAACAGTCTGTCACAGTTTAGTACTTTAGTTTATATGTTATTGAGAAATAATTTTTTTTAAGTTTAGTCTTTGAAAATGTGCATAAACCCTTGGTTGAAGGAAAATACTGCTCTTCCTGCCAGTTAAGCCCAGCTCTGAGCATAAACTCTTAGATTTCACTTATCACACATAGTGATCAATCTATGAAGTGTTTGTTTCTTGTAAGCAAGTGACTGTGATGTATTTGAGGTGGAATTTAGGCTCATATTAGTCTATCAGATTGAAGGGCTGGTAAATTTACAAAACTCAGAGAAACTAATGGGAACCTTACAGGCCTGAATATTCTCGTGGTCTTATTCACTCTAGAATGTTGTGACTTTCTGTTGTTTCTTAATCACTAAGCACATCTCAGAAACAGCAACACAAAGCAAAGATGGGTATCCAAGAAAAAGACAGGCACTGTCATGCTGTGAAAGGCCACTGGAACAGAAGTCAAATGGACCCAAGTCCTAGACTTGACTCTTGCCCTTCATATGCCTTCATATGCCTTCATATGTGCATATGCCTTCATCAAGTTGTCAGAGGCATGAACTCCATCTTGAATAGGAGCCAGGCAAAATGAGGCTGAAATCTACTGGGCTGTGTTATAAGTAAAATTTCGATGCCGCAAAAGAAATAGCACTCGAAGATAAGTCCTCTCAGCAAGGCAGTTTACTTCTACAGAAGGGTGCAGCATATGGATGGAGCAATGGTGGCCACACGCTTGGACAAGCGGGGAAGGGGTACTTATGACTGATGGCGGTCATCCCTACTGCTGTGTCGTTCCCCTGTTGGCTAGGGTTAGACCGCACAAGCTAGACTAATCCTGACTGGCTATTTTAAAGAGAGCAGGGGTCTGAGCTGGAGTGGCAGGGTGGGTGTTTTGGGGGGAAGGACAGTTACAGGTGGGTCAGAGCAGGTAGCCAGGGGTGACCTAGGTCAAAGAAAGTGACCAGAGCAGATGACTGGAGCAGATGACTGGGATGAGTCAGGATGAAGCCAGGGCTGGATGAACAGATGTGAACTACTGATTAGAACTGGTGGAGAAGGTTGTTTACAGTAATTACAAGGAAGTTAAACTTTAAAATAGAGAATTAAAGAATAAGAGAACTGAACATACTGACATACGGATTCTTTGAAGTGAAACTTAGGGTTCACTATAACGGATACATTCCCAGACAGGTAAGGCATTCTAAGACACAGGATGAGAGAGGAGGTTGGCACAAGATACAGGTCATAAAGACCTTGCTGATACAAGTTGCAGTAAAGAAGCTGGCTAAATCCTACCAAAACCAAGATGGCCACAAGAGTGACCTCTGATCGTCCTTACTACTACACTCCCACCAGAGCCATGACAGTTTATAAATGCCATGGCAACATCAGGAAGTTACTCTATGTAGTCTAAAAAGAGGAGGCATGAATAATCCATGCGTTGTTGAGCATATCATCAAGAAATAACCACAAAAATGGGCGATCAGCTTCCCTCAGGGCTGCTCTCTCTATGCAGTAGCCATTCTTTTATTCCTTTACTTTCTTAATAAACTTGCTTTCACTTTGCACTGCGGACTCAATTCTTTCTTGCGCAAGATCCAAAAACCCTCTCTTGAGCTCTGGATTGGGACTCTTTCCTGTAACATGTTTCTCTTTTCTCTGTCCTATAACAAAGATCTCTTCAATAAAATGGTGGATAATACTTATTCTGTTTACAGCATTGAGTTATAACTTTCAAATGTAATATTGTACATTAAAGTTTCATATAAAGCTAGGACATTGGTCTTATTTAAAACCACCTGTTTTTTTGAGACAGAGCCTCGCTCTGTCACCCGGCTCACCGCAACCTCCACCTCCTGGGTTCCAGCAATTCTCTTGCCTCAGCCTCCAGAGTAGCTGGGACCACAGGCGCATGCCACCATGCCCAGCTAATTTTTGTATTTTTAGTAGAGACGGGGTTTCACCATGTTGGCCAGGCTGGTCTCAAACTCCTGAACTAAGGTGATCCATCCCCCTCAGCCTCCAAAAGTGCTGGGATTACAGGCATGAGCCACCATGTGCCTGGCCAAAACCACCATTCTTGTTCCATATTTCCTTTTAGTTTCCATGTTTGACTAAAACAAACTATTCTAATGCTAACACTGCTAATATTTAGTTAACTGCTTCCTTTGTTTATTTCTCACTAATGGAGGATTGCCCCAATTCATCCTGCCTAATGCTAATCCATTCAGCCCATATTACCAGATGACATTATTCACAGCACATCAATTTCAGCCCTGTCTTCCTGATTAAAATCTCTAACAGCTTCCCATTTTCAAAGGCGGTGGTCTTCAAAGTAGGAATACAAGACATCTCATTGTAATGCAGAAAGAAAATACTAGATCATATATTTGTATTCATTTTTAAATTAAAAAATAAGAAAATCTTGATTTATTTTCCATGATATAAGACACACCATGGGGTTAGTACTATCTCCTAATACTCTGCCAACATAACTGCCTCTGTCTTTATTTATTTGCCTCAGGACCATAAGGACCATGTCCATAGGGAACAGGGCTCTTGATGTCTTTATTGAAAAGCGGGAAAAATAGGGTCATCATGGAACACTTTCCAAGAGAAATATTGAGATGGGCTTGCGAGAACACTGATTACTCCAAGGGCAGCCCGCCCCCAATTTCTGGAAAAAGGCCCAAGTACCTGAGAAAAGGGTGAATATTTCAAAACATTTCTTCTTTACCCACAAAATTTTCACTGGCTCTCCATTATCTCAAGGATAAAATTCAAATCACTTAGCATTCAAAATGTCCCTTAAACTAGCCAAAATTACCATTCCCATCCTATTTCCGGAACACTGCCACAACTATTCCTCCTAAAACAATCTCTGTCTTCATCATCAAAGGTAACCCCGAAGGAACCCCATTTTACCTCCTTGGGCTTCCATTTCCTCTTGGTTTTTACCATTTCTCCTTTTTATTTTAGGCCTACCTTAAGCCCTACATCTGCGAAGTCTACTCTGTCTCATCTACTCTGGATACTTTTTCCTTTGAACTTTTCAATGATGTCTCTGTATTTTACTACCTAATAAAAAGTTTTGCAGTCAGTATGACTGTACAATTTATCATTCAAACTGGGAAATTTCTAAGAGTAAAATGAAGCAGTTTTAATAATTTTGCCTGGACAACAGGTGTAAACTGGACTGCTCTGGGTGAACAGGTTAGATGTTCCCTGATTTCAATCCTTACTACTCTCCCAAGGAAATTCTAAAGTCAGAAACATGTATCTTAATCTCTTTGAGTACCTGGTGCTTTATCTATAATAGAAGTTTAGTAAACATTAATGGATGGTTTAATTGGTGTGTGGAAATCTTCAGAACCACCAGATTTGGTAATATTTATATCATCATTAACATTTATTTACACGCAAGAAATCAAGATTGAAAAAACCGTAATAATAAAGCCTCTAATAAAGAAAGAGCAAAACATTGAACCAAAGCATAGAAATAGTCCTCAGACAGCCGTTGGATTCTCAAATCTTACTCCAAAGTTAGTGAAGCGATAAAAGTTGTGAAAAGCTGATCAGTGGAAACTTGAGTTTATTTTCTATGATTACATTTTATGTGGGGCTCTCTTGAACTGGCTGTATTTCCAGGAGACTATGGGGCAGCTACAGTGACCCTCATGTCAGTCCAGGAGAAACAAACACATGATGCAGGCGTTCTGCAGCCCCCTTCCCCCCGACCCCCGATTAGTCAGTTTTGCCTGGAGTGAACCATCCAAGCATGTTTTTTACTACTATTTTTCAGGAGGCATTTCCCACATTCTAAACAAAGGAAGTCTGGCCTTTTCTCCATGACGTTCCTTTATTGTTATTTTATGCTGAATCACAGTGCAATGCCTTACTGTGCCCCAGTGCTTCCCTTAAGGCCCCACACTCCTTGTTGGGTATTGGCAGTGCTTCCAGTGGGTACCACTAGTCCTGGCATCTCTTACCAAGCACTGCTATTTCCCACAGGGCACAGCTCCAAGATGCCAAGATTGTTCTGATGTAAAGTGCAAACAGAAACTTCTCCTGCTTCCTTTTTTAGATCACATTCTATTAGTATAAAAACTCTTTCAGATGTTTTAAATATTTTTCTTTTTTCCTTCAAAGCACCCACCTTCATCCCCTCTAGTCTCTGTTATGTGTTCATTGCAGATCTGGGCCAGGATAAAAAACTGGGAAAAAAGACATGTACTCTAATTACAAAAATACCTCCGTTCCATCACTGAAGTACTTATGTCAGAGTCAGATCTTTCAAGAGGATGGATCAGTTCTGTAAGAGGTAGAATTGTCAGATAAGATACAAATATTTCAGTAGACATACTACAAAAGAATTCGATGTTTATCTGAAATCCAAATTTACATGTGTATCCTGGATTTATATTTACTAATTCTGATAAACCTACTCCTAGACTTCTTAGTCTCTCACAGAGATTATTTTTGCTCAATCTCTCACAAAAATTATTTTTGGGGGGAGGATCCAAGATGACCAATTAGGAACAGCTCTGGAGTGTAGTTCCCAGTAAGAACAGGACAGAGGGTGAGTGCTCACTGCATTTCCAAACGAGTTTTCACTGCCCGCAGACCAGGAGATTGCCGGGCGAAAAGCACCACGAGTTTTCAGTGCAGTTTCAGCCGGTGCCTAGGTGGTGCACAGAAACTCACACAAGTCTGGGCGGCCGTTTCGACGGGTGCCTGGAATGCCTGGGAGACAGAGCTGGCCATTCAACTGAAAGGGAGAGGGCAGAGACAGGGAGCCAGGTGATCTGGCTCAGCAGGTACCACCCCCACAAAACAAGCAATCTGAAAGGCTCTGGACTGAGAATTTTGCAGCAAGCCAGCTGGACCCAGTACGGTTCAGCTCACTGGGGGGAAGGGCATCCCCCACTACTGAGGCAGTTCACACAGCAGCTAGGCAGAGCCTGCGGCAGCTCAGCAACACCTCTGCTGGCAGACTGTGACTAGAGTACTCTGTACGGCGAAGGGCATCTACGAAAAAAGGCAGCAGCATGACAGGAACTTATAAATAAAGCTGACCTTCCTAGGACAGAGCACCTGGGAAAAGGAGCGGTTATGAGTTCCACTGCAGCAGACTTAAAGGTACCTGCCCAGCAGCTCTGCATGGAACAACAGAGTTACCAGCACAGCACTTGAACTCCGATGACGGACAGACTGTCTTCTCAAGCAAATCCTCGACACCCGTATACGCAAAGAGACACCTCATAAAGGAGAGCTCAGGCTGATATCTGGTGGGTACCCTTCTGGGACAAGGATAGCAGAGGAAGAAACCGGCGGCAATCCTTGCTGTTCTGCAGCCCCAACGGGCAATCCCCAGGTGAGCGAGGTCTGGAGTGGACCTCCAGTGGTCCCACAGCAGAGAGGCCTGACTGTTAGAAGGAAAACTAAGAAGCAGAAAGAAATAGCTTCAACATCAACAAAAAGGAAGTCCACTCAGAGACCCCATCCGAAAGTCACCAACTACAAAGACCACAGGTAGATAAAGCCACTAAGATGGGAAGAAACCATCACAAAAAGGATGAAAACACCAAAAACCAGAATGCCACTCCTCCTCCAAGGGATCAAAACTCCTCACCAGCTAAGGATCAAAGATGGATGGAGAATGAATCTGATGAATCGACAGAAACAGGCTTCAGAAGGTGGGTAGTAACAAACTTCTCAGAGCTAAAAGAACGTGGGCTAACCCAATGCAAAGAAACTAAGAACCTTGAAAAAAGGTTAGATGAGATGCTAACTAGAATAAACAGCTTAGAGAAGAATATAAACGACTTGATGGAGCTGAAAAACACAGCATGAGAACTTTGCGAAGCATACACAAGTTTCAATACCTGAATCGACCAAGCAGAAGAAAGGATATCAGAGATTGAAGATCAATTCAATGAAATAAAACAAGAAGGCAAGAATAGAGAAAAAAAGAGTAAAAAAAAATGAACAAAGCCTCCAAGAAATATGGGATTATGTGAAAATACGTAATCTATGTTTGATAGGTGTACCTGAATGTGATGGAGAGAATGAATCCAAGCTGGAAAACACTGTTCAAGATATTATCCAGGAGAACTTCCCCAACCTAGCAAGGCAGGCCAATATTCAAGTCCAGGAAATACAGAGAACACCACAGAGATATTCCTCAAGAAGAGCAACCGCAAGGCACATAATTGTCAGATTCACCAGGGTTAAAATGAAAGAAAAAATGCTAAGGGCAGCCAAAGAGAAAGGTCAGGTTACCCACAAAGGGAAGTCCATCAGACTCACAGTGGATTTCTCCACAGAAACCCTAAAAGCCAGAAGAGAGTAGGGGGCAATATTCTACACCCTTAAAGAAAAGAACTTTCAACCTAGAATTTCATATCCAGCCAAACTAAGCTTCACAAGCAAAGGAGAAATAAAATCCTTTACAAACAAGCAATTGCTGAGAGATTTCTTCACCACCTGGCCTGCCTTACAAGAGCGCCTGAAAAAATCACTAAACATAGAAAGGAACAACCAGTACCAGCCACTCTAAAAAGGTACCAAATAGTAAAGACCATTGACATAATGAAGAAAATGTGTCAACAAACAGACAAAACATCCAGCTAGCATGAAAATGGAAGGATCAAATTCACACATAACAATATTAAGCTTAAATGTAAATGGACTAAATGCCCCAATCAAAAGACACAGACTGGCAAATTGGATAAAAAGTGAAAACCCATTGTTGTGCTGTATTGAGGAAACCCATCTCATGTGCAAGGACACACATAGGCTCAAAATAAAGGGACGGAGGAAGATTTATCAAGCAAATGGAGAGCAAAGAAAAGCAGGAGTTGCAATCCTAGTCTCTGATAAAATGGACTTTAAACCAACAAAGATCAAAAGAGACAAAGAAGGACATTACATAATGGTAAAACGATCAATGCAACAAGAATAGCTAAGGATCCTAAATAGATATGCACCCAATACAGGAGCACCCAGATACATAAAGCAAGTTCTTAATGACCTACAAAGAGACTTAGACTCCCACACAATAATAGTGGGAGACTTTAACACTCCACTATCAATATTAGATAGATCAATGAGATGTAAAATTTACAAGGATATCCAGGACTTGAACTCAGATCTAGACCAACCAAACCTAATAGACATCTACAGAACTCTCCACCCCAAATCCACAGAATATACATTCTGCTCAGCACCACATCTCACCTACTCTAAAACTGACCACATAATTGGAAGTAAATCACTCCTCAGCAAATGCAAAATAATGGAAATCATAACAAACAGTCTCTCAGACCACAGTGCAATCAAATTAGAACTCAAGATTAAGAAACTAACTCAGAACCCCACAACTGCATGGAAACTGAACAAGTGGCTCTTGAATGTTGACTGGATAAACAATGAAATGAAGGCAGAAATAAAGATGTTCTCTGAAACCAATGAGAACAAATACACAATGTACAAGAATCTGTGGGACACATTTAAAGCAGTATCTAGAGGGATATTTATAGCAATAAATGCCCATATGAGAAAAAAGGAAAGATCTAAAATTGACACCCTATCATCAAAATTGAAAGAGCTAGAGGAGCAAGATCAAAAAAACTCAAAATCTAGCAGAAGACAAGAAATAACTAAGATCAGAGCAGAACTGAAGGAGATAGAGAC
>CAUYLG010008320.1:0-58312 GCA_963573385.1 Cacajao melanocephalus | reverse complement strand
TTTTTTCTGTTTCTTAGTTTTCCTTTGGCAGATGCCCTTTCCCCACAGAGCTAGGCCTTCCTGGGTTCAGCTGTGCTTACTGTGAAACTCTCAGTCCTCAGCACTTCCAATTGCTGTTCTCCTTGTGGGGATGGGACCAGCCGAGCCCAACTCAAAGGGCACCCAGTCCCGTATACTCCGCACTGAGAAGCACCGTGCCATGCCGGCCAAAAGAGTCGCGCTGGCGACCCGTGTGGCTCCTCCGCTGGGTAGCACCCAGTTTGTGGGCAACAGAAATTCGTCCAAAATTGCGGCATCCACTCGCTCTCTGCGCTTTCACTGGGAGCTACAATCCTGAGCTGTTGCTAATTGGCCATCTTGAATCTTTCCCTCACTGTTTATCAATTTAACAGATGTTTACCGAGGAACTACTACATACGAGGCTTGAAAATATAGTGATAAGAACAAGAATGTTCCGATTCTCAAGGAATTTTTGTTTTAGTCAGGGAGATACAAAACAAGCAAACAAATAAAGTGAACAAAATAACTAGACAGTGATATGTAGTATGAAGAATATTAAAGCATGTAACGGAGATCAAGTGTAGAGGTACAGGCCGTATTAGACAGGGTGCTTCAGGAAGGCTTCTCTGAGGAGGTGGTACCCTGGCTGAGACCTGGACACAGAAGCCAGCTAAGAAAAGATCAAGGGAGAGTTCCAGGCAGAAGGAAAAGCAAGCCCAGCAGCCCTGCTACATCAGAAGGTCAGTGTTGCTGGCGCACAGAGCACAGAAAGCAGGAGGTGGGAAAATGAGGTCAGAGAGGAAGGCAGGAGCCGCATCTGCAGGAGGGTGCACAGGCCATAGAAAGATGTCTGTGTTCTATTTCATTAGCAATGAGAAGCCCTGCTTAAAACCCAGGGAGTAACAGGATTGGATTTATATTTTTAAATATAAACTTTGGTCACTATGTGGGAACTAAATTGATTATTCTGGCAACAGAATAAAAGGTAGATTAGGGGAGAGAGATTGAAGGCAGGGAGATCAAGGAGGAGGAGACTCATGCAACGCTCTGGGTGAGAAGTGATGGTGGCCTGAACCAGGTCAGTAGCAATGGGAATAGAGAAAAAAGGAGAAATGCTAAAAAATGTTTAAAAGGGAAAACTTCAGGACATAGTGACTGATGGGACATGCGTGAGAGACCTGAAGGGAAGAAGATGATATCCAGCTTGGGCTTGGGCAAATGGATGTTGACTGTTGCTTGCTTAAGAGTGGGCTGCATCTAAACCACATGACCCTTCCTCCCCTCTGGCAACTAACAACTGGCCCATGGACGGTTACCTGACTCAAGGGAAGGTAATCTATAGACTCATCATCCATCTATGAGGCAGATAGGGTCTCTCTTTTGGAGATTTAAATTGGGAAGTACAGAGAGTTGGGGGATTGGTAGGAGACACAATCAGACAAAGTGTAGAGACTTGGATGCTATAGGCTGTGCTAAATGCTGGGTCCTAGGGCCCACATTAGTGGCAGAGCATCAGAGCCAAGAGTCACAACCCTGCTACTGAGGGCAACAAGACAACTTGAAGAGCTGCTTTAGATTCAGAATGTTCTCCCCATTCCAGTCTCTGTGGCAACCAGCTATCCCATGGATCATCTTTCCACAAGGCCTTGGGGTTTGGTTTTTCTTCAGTTTCCAGAAAGCCTTGCCTATAGTTGATACTCTTCATGTCTCTTGCTACCTTGGAGCTGTCTGCAGTCTGAGTGGGCTCAACTTCTCACCTTCCAGGCCTCACGCTTCAACACCCTGGGGCCTCTGCCTTCTGGATGGCTGCGTGCGGTGAACCTGCCACCAGGCTGGATCTGTGCCAAGCACGTCTCATTCACAGGGTCTGAGGCTCAGAAGCAGAGGCTCCACTTGGACCATGGCTCTCAACTTTGTTCTCCAATCTAGCTTTATGAAAGAGCCCTTAACTTTGGAGGTTTAGTGATCTGTTAACAGGACTGACACCTCAGTGTTCATGTTGCCACCTGTTTCTTGTTCTAGTTTCTCCACTGTTTAGATCCTGGAGGGATCTGACCCCTAGTCTTAGTCCTTCAATTTCTTCCCTACCAACTCCAATCCCAAACGAAACCTGAGTAAATGAGATTCCTGAAGACACAGAGAGAAAAAAAAAAGTCTGAGGAGAAAAAAATCATCATTAATGTAGGAGGATATGGTAATATGGAAAACAATGAAATAATCAGAGACAGGAGTAGCAGGGCAGAGGAAGCCAAAGGAGGTGAGAATTGATCAAAAGGAGTATTCCAGTGTGGCAAAGACGGGGAAGAAGCTGATGGCTGAAAAGATAGCACAGAATTATTCACTGGGAGGGCATCTGTAACTTCAGTGGGAACAATTTCTGTAGAACAATCTGATGGCAAAGACTCAGCTGTGAATAAATAAGTGGAAGCTGTTGATGCAGTAGACTTATGTCAAGAAGTTTCTCCTTAGATTTCATTAATTTAACTTACCAAACATATAC
Organism: Cacajao melanocephalus; assembly: GCA_963573385.1. NCBI lineage: Eukaryota > Metazoa > Chordata > Mammalia > Primates > Pitheciidae > Cacajao > Cacajao melanocephalus. Next base: position 55,812 of record CAUYLG010008320.1, on the reverse strand, counting down.
AGAGTTCTTACTAAGCTCGAGAGACTATATGAAAAGATCAGACATAGTCCCTGACATCAAAGTGCTTTTGAATCATCAGAGAGATAATAGAGAGATTCAAATAACTATATTCCAAGTATCTACAGAACTTGCTATAGGAGTTTATTTTTATTTACTTATTTATTTACTTTGAGACAGAGTCGTGCTCTGTCGCCCAGGCTGGAGTGCAGTAGTGCGATCTTGGCTCACGACAACTCCGCCTCCCCGGTTCAAGCGATTCTCCTGCCTCAGACTCCCGAGTAGCTGAGACTACAGGCACGCACCACCAGGCCCGGCTACTTTTTGTATTTTTAGTAGAGATGAGGTTTCACCATGTTGGCCAGGCTGGTCTGGAACTCCTGACCTCAAATGATCCACCTGCCTCGACCTCCCAAAGTGCCGAATTTACAGGCGTGAGTCACTGTACCCGGCCTCTAGTTTAGATGCAAGGAGAATTTTTGGCTGGAAGAAACTGGGAAGATATGGAAGAGAGTACTTAAGCTGGTATGAGATGACCTATAGGACAGGCTGTACTGTAGTGTGGGAACAGCTATGAAAAGGCACTGAAGCATGAAAAGTGAGGAGTATGGGGTTTCAGGAAGGTAAAATCATACCTAACTAATTTATTAGGGTTTCTTTCAGGAGGTAAAAATACATGTGACTGAAAGGAAACCAGTCAATACAATTTATTTAGAACTTCATAAAAAGGCTTTGACACATCAAAGACTATTTTTAAAAAGTGAGTCACCACGAAATTGAGGGAGAAACTGCTATGTCATGCCAGGAGACAAAAGGCACCTGGCTGCGGATCAGGGGCAGGACATGCCCCTAGAGCAACAGCACTCACAGGGAGATCAGGAAGTCTGGGAGTAGCTGGAATTCTACCAGCCGCTACCCTCTATACAGGGGTTGGGGGAGTGAAAGGGTGGCACTGCTTACAAACCCCTGTGTGTATGACTCAAGCAGGTGGAATGAAAATGGAGCTAGGAATGTGCTGCTGAAACTGAGAGTAAGATGGTATGGATAAGGTTTGGAGCTCAGGGGCATGGGAAAAGTTCTAGTACAGCTGCTCTAAAAGCAGGAAAGGAAACTGATAAAGGAAATGGAAAAGGCAATATTTCCAAGTACTGAATAGGGCACAGTCTGAAACTGGAAGATGAGTGTGATTTGCCTTTCTATCAAATCTCAAATGAAAGGCAGCCCAACAGCACAGTCAGAGACAGATGAGCAGACTCGGTCAGAGCTTGGTATCAGTGGGACATTTTTAGGAGAACAGGGACGGTGAAGGCATGGAGGCTGCTTCTGAAATGAGCTAGCCTGGGTGAAAAGGAATGGAAGGGAAGTCAGCCAGGGCTAAGCACTGGGAGAACAGGGAGGGCAGAAAGCCAGCAACCCAGAAGAGGTCCAGGGCGGGGACCTGCAGGTGGCATGGGCCTGGGTGGCACAGCAGACAAGCTGTGTGTTTGAACCAGGCCGCCATGGTGCTCATCCAGGCTCCACTGTTTTTTCCACTCTGTAACTTTGGGCAAGCTACTTAGTCTTGCTGAGCCTTAATTTCCTCATCTGTAAAAAGAGTAATACAAAATCCAAAACCTCTTCTCTGAACCCCCTCAAACTAGACAGTATTAAAGTGTTCAGATTTTAGAAAAACAGCATACTGCACAAACCACGTATTATTTAACAGCCCCCTATGGGGTTTGGGGCAGCATCCTGTAATTAAATATTAATATTTCTGCTACGAAATGAGTTTTTATGCTAAAAGGGACTATAAATACATTCATACCATTTCAGGTCAGATTTTGCTGCCAAATGAATTTTGACATTGATCTTTTGAAAAAAAATGTTTTGAAGACCTTTGAAGTTCATATTTGCTGTACTGGTGGACCACTAATAGAACCCACCTCATAAGGCTATGTCATGAGAATTAAATGACCATGTTAACATAAGGTACTGAGCACAGTACCTGGCATGTAGTTAGTCCTCAATACATGCTGCTGTTAGTGTTTTTCTCATCAGCATCATCACTGTTGACGACAGTGTGGCTGAAGTAAAAGGGGGACTGACAGGTGGGGAGGAAGAGAGAGAGGGAGAAACCGAGGCAGAAAAGCAGACCAGATGGGGTTCTGAATACCAAGTTAGAAGTTTGGATTTTATCGAGTAGAAGCAGACAAAGTAGAGAAAGACACTATGAATTTTTCAGAAAATTAATGACATCAACAGATATTTGCTTCAGGAAGACCATTCTAGTGGCAGTGTGAAAGACAGAGTGTCAGGAGGCTAAGACTTAGCAGGAGAGCTTTGTGGTAAGCCAGGTGATGACAATGAGGGTCTAATACGAGGCTGTTGGGGGCAGGATGAAATTCAAAGGGAGAATGGACAGGATTGGGAAACTGATCAGATGTGGGATGGTGAGGACTAAGAGAAAACACTGTCACAGAATACAAGGGAGTAGAAATATTCCAGAAATAGATGGGCAGCAATAATGTTAAGTGTAGCAAAAGAAAGGAGAAGATAAGGTGTGGAAAGCATTCTCTGGATTCGGCAATTAGGATGCTACTGGCGATCTCAGGCAGAGCAGGCTCAGTTAACTACGTAACAATGGAAGCCACATGTTAGCGAATGTCATAGAGCAGCCAGAATACAGACTGAAAAAACAGGAGCTGAATTCAGTAATAAAGGGGTTTTCAATGACCTCCGACATTCATTGCAGTTTGACTTAATTAAGTATTATGGGTAATCTGAAAACTGGTTTGGTATAGAGATGGGAAAGGGGTAGACTGCCCAGTAGACTTATTTTCTCTACGAAATGGGAGGTGATCACTGGCTGTGGGAATTGGGAGGGAAGTAACTAGTCTTCCAGTTTGAAATAGGAGATTTCAATTGGGGGTTGAACAACTTTCTCTGTAAATGGGCAGAAATATTTTAGGCGTTGTGGGCCATAGATTCTCTGTCACATATCCTTCTGTTTTGTTTTGGTTTTTTTGTTTTGCTTAGCAACGCTTTTAATATGTAAAATTTTTTTTTTTTTTTTTTTTTTTGAGACAGAATCTTGCTCTGCCACCCAGGCTGGAGTGCAATGTCATGCTTTCAGCTCACTGCAACCTCTGCCTCCCAGGTTCAAGTGATTCTCATGCCTCAGCCTCCCAAGTAGCTGGGATTACAGGCGTGTGCTACCATACCCGGCTAATTTTTTGCATTATTAGTAAAGAGGGGGTTTCACCATGTTGACCAGGCTGGTTTCAAACTCCTGATCCGCCTGCCTCCCAAAGTCTCCCAAAATGCTAGGATTACAGGCATGAGCCACTGTGCTTGGCCTAAAAATATAATCATTTTTAAGTCAGGCCACACAAAAACAAGCTGTCGGTTAGATCTGGCATAGGAACCACAGTTTGCTGACCTGATTTAGATTACTCCCATTCAAATTTCCCAAGTGATGGAAAAGACTGTATGTTCACTGAAAAGCAGAAGCACCCAGGACAAAGACAACAGAAGAGACACAAAACTGGAAAGCAAATAGACAAGTGGAACTCAGCAAACTCAAGAAAGCTGAATCCTGTGCTGGTAGTGGGAAAAGTTGAACTGAATGTGAAATACATTACAGAACTCCCCAAAGACTCAATCACTGGCAGCATCAGGTACCAATGGAGGAGGGAGTGAAGATGATACTAAAAACAAGATTCCCTGTTTCTAAACATAAGCAGACAGCCAAGATCATGAGGCATTAGAGGTAAGTATTTGATATAAAGACAGGAAACCAAAACAAATGAAACCTAAATGCAACGTGGAAAAACTCAAGAGACTCGGGAGATGAAAACTCAGAAAAAATATCATTAAACTCCTCAGAGAAATTTTACTCATGAAACAGGTAGAGGATATCATAGTAAAATATATTTGGTGAACAAAAAGAAAAAAGTAACCCTGGACAATGAAACACATGATAGCAGAAATGAAAAGGACTGGGAAAGGGACTGGAAAAGTTGAGGAAATTTTCACAATATAAAACAAAAAGATAGCGATGGAAAATGGCTAAGAAAATATTTTTTAAAAGATTAAAGGGCAAGTCCAGAAAACATGACTTCTGAATATGGGAGTTCTAGAAAGAGAGAATAAGGAAAAAATAAAAAGGAAAAAATGTTAAAAAGAATAAATCAATAAAATTGCCCTAGAACTAAAGGTTTTGAGTTTTTGAGCTTGAAAGGGCTCTCTTAGTGTCCAGCACAGTATGAAAATAGCCCTCTACCAAGGTACATTATCATGAAATTTCAAATTTCCAGAGAGAACAACAACAAACAGGTTTTATATAAATAATTAAAAACCACAATAGCATTAAGACTCCTCAAGAGGAACACTGAAAGCCTAGAATACAATGGTGAGGGAAAATGATTTCCAACCTAGAATTCTATACACAGCCAGACTATCAGTTAAGTGTGAAATCAGAATAAAGACATTTTCACCCAGGTATGTTCTCAAAAAATTACCTCTCATGGATCCTTTCTCAGGAAATTAGTACATGATGTGTTTCATTAAATGAAGAAGTGAAAAAATATGAGGCCTAGGAAATGAGATATGCTGTAAGAGGATGGTGACAGGGACTTTAAGACCACAGATGTGTAGCTACATAGAGAGCAAACCATCCAAGGAGCGCATGTCAGAGGCTCCCAAAGAGAGTTCTTCAAGAAAATGAGGCTGATAGACAACATAATATGTCTGAACATACAGAGAAGAGATTTATACAACTGGGGAAGAGTTTAGGGTTGAATTAGTGACAAATACATAGAAAACCAAGGAAAGCAAAAAGCAAGACTTTTACCGACTTCAGGAAAAACAATACATGCAGTGAAAACCAGTAATGATGGTATCTATGAATAGCATTTCCATGGTAATAGTATATAGACTGAATATTGCTCTAACTGTATTAGGAGAATTAGAGGATAGATGGCATGGCTGTGGTACAGGAGTGGTGAGTGTGACAAAGTATTAAATATTCATCTTCCATTGAAGTCAGTAGGTAATACTTAAAACAGAAAAATCAAGAACTGGCAGCATACGCTTGTTAGTAAGAGATCTGGAGGTTAAAAACCAAATTAGCTAAAAGAGTTAAAAATGAATGCCTCTTGTAGGTAGAAAATAAAGCAGTGGTGATAATGAGGAACTACTTTTTTTATTGTTGGTAGCAAGCCCTATAAACTATGTACATGCATAACTTCAATAAGAAACACTAAAGTAACTTGCACAAGATTGCACAGCCTAGAGGGATAGGACTAGGGCTTCAAATCTAGTTGATCTGGTTCCTTAATTGTTACAGCCTATCATATATCTACCGATAAGGCCAATGAAGAGTCTGTTAGAAATCTAGCCTGGCAAGGTGGCTCATGCCTGTAATCCTGCACTTTGGGAGGCCAAGGTGGATCACCTGAGGTCAGGAGTTAGAGACTAGCCTGGCCAACATGGAAAAACCTCATCTCTACTAAAAATGCAAAAATTAGCTGGGCATGGTGGTGGGCACCTATAATCCCAGCTACTGAGGCAGGAGAATCACTTGAACTGAGAGGTGGAGGTTGCAGTGAGCCTAGATCATCACGCCATTGCACTCCAGCCTGGGAGCCAAGAGTGAAACTCCATCTCAAAAAAAAAAAAAAAAAAAAAGAAAAAGGAAAAAGAAAGAAATCTAGATGCCTCACATGTGATCATATCCTGCTGCACAGCTTACTAAATACTCTTATATTATTTTGTAATTGTTTTGTCTAAATATGATCAAAAGAATTAATCTAGAATAAAAGGTAAGTTTTTAAAAACCTCAAATGTATGGACCTTGTTTGGACCTAGGTCCACTGTGCTATGAAAAGGCTTTTTGGCCGGGCACGGTGGCGCACGCCTGTAATCCCAGCACTTTGGGAGGCCAAGGCGGGTAGATCACGAGGTCAAGAGATCGAGACCATCCTGGCCAACATGGTGAAACCCCGTCTCTACTAAAAAATATAAAAATTAGCTGGCTGTGGTGGCGCACACCCGTAGTCCCAGCTACTCGGGAGGCTGAGGCAGGAGAATTGCTTGAACCCAGGAGGCAGAGGCTGCAGTGAGCCGAGATCACACCATTGCACTCCAGCCTAGCGCCTGGTGTCTCAAAAAGAAAAAAAAAGAAAAGAAAAGAAAAGAAAAGGCTTTTTATTTTTCCCATCAACTTTTAAGTTCTGGGGTACATCTGCAGATATGCAGGTTAAATAGGTAAATGTGTGCCACTGGTGACTTGCTGCACAGATCAACCCATCACCTAGGTATTAAGCCCAGCATCCATTAGCTATTCTTCCCGATGCCCTCTCTCCCCCAACTCGCCCCCAACAGGCCCCAGTATGTGTTGTTCCTCACCAGGTGTCCATGTGTTCTCATGGTTCACTTCCCACTTGTGAGAACAGGAGGTTTTTGGTTTTCTGTTCCCGTGTTAGCTTTCTGAGGATAATGGCTTCCAGCTCCATCCACGTCCCTGCAAAGGACATGATCCCATTCCTTTTCATGGCTACATAGTATTCCATAGTGTATATGTACCACATTTTCTTTACCCAGCCTGTCACTGATGGGTATCCGGGTTGATTCTATGTCTTTGCTATTGTAAACAGTGCTGCAATGAACATATGTGTGCATGTATCTCTCTGTATATATAATAGAAAGATTTATACTTTTTGGGTATATGCCTAGTAAAGGGACTGGTGGATCAATGGTATTTCTGTTTCGAGATCTTTAAGGAGTCACCACCCTGTCTTCCACAACGGCTGAACTAATTTCTCCCATTCTGTAGGCTGTCTGTTCACTATGATGACAGTTTCTTTTGTTGTGCAGAAACTCTTTAATTAGATCCCATTTGTCAATGTTTGCTTGTGTTGCAATTGCTTTTGGCATTTTCATCATGAAATCTTTGCCCGTGCCTATGTCCTGAATGGTATTGCCTAGATTTTCTTCCAGCATTTTTATAGTTTTGGGTTTGCATTCAAGTCTTTAATCCACCTTAATTTTTGTATAATTTGTAAGGAAGGGTCTAGTTTCAATTTTCTGCATATGTCTAGCCAGTTCTCCCAGCACCATTTATTAAATAGGGAATCCATTCCCCATTGCTCGTTTTTGTCAGGTTTGTTGAAGATCAGATGGTTGTACGTGTGTGGTCTTATTTCTGAGTTCTCTATTGTGTTCCATTGGTCTATGTGTCTGTTTTTGTACCAGTACTATGCTGTTTTGGTTACTGTTGCCTTTTGGTATAGTTTGAAGTTGGGCAGTATGATGCCTCCAGCTTTGTTCTTTTTGCTTAGGATTGTCTATGCTATACGGGCTCAAAAAGGCATTTTAAAGATAATTGGGGTTATCTGAATATGGATTATGTATTAGAAGACATTAAAGAATTGTTAATGTGAGATAATAACACAATGGCTTTTTAAAAAAAGATCTTATGTCTTACAGATGCATAATTAAGTATTCATGGGTAAAATGACATGATGCCTGGGATGTGCTTTAAAAATCCAAATAATAAGAAAAAAGATATGAATCTGAGAGCAGGATCTGTATAATATGCATGTGCCAGAGACCCTTAGACATGATGAGACTCTGAAGTCATTTGCCATATGACATTCCTCCTTTCATCTGGAAAAAGATGAACTTAATAGGCTGTCCTTAAAAGAGCATGGTACCATACCATTCTCAAGAAATTACTTTGTTAAGCCAGAGAAGGGGCAGAAATGAAAAGTGCTCAACAAAGCCTTTATGTTTTGTCATGAGAAATTTTTATGCCTAGTAACTTATAATATTTCCATTAAAAAAGAGAGGGCACATGGCTCTCAGTGCCCTGACTGAGAAATGTGAAGTTTGGGCTGAAATGGGCTGTCATCACTGTTGATCACTGTAAGTATTAAGAATGGAGGGCACAGGGAGGAAGGGAACCCTCACACACTGATGGTGGGAATGTAAAATGATGTAGCAGCTTTCGAAAGCGGTCTGGCAGTTTCTCAATAAGTTAAGTATAGAGTTCCCATGTGACTCAGCAATTCCACTGCTAGTTATATACCCAAGAGAAAGGAAAACAATATGTCTACACAAAAACTGGTACACAAATGTTCAGTATTATTGATAATAAGGGTTTAAAGTGAAAGCAGCCTAAATATCCATCAACTGATAAATGGATAAATAAAATGTGGTATTATCCTACAATGGAATATTATTTGGCCATAGAAAGAAATGAGATAAATGTTGTAATACGGATAAGCCTTGAAACGTTATGCTAAGTGCAAAAACTATATAGCCAGTCAAAAAAGGCCACATATCATATGATTCTATTTATATGGAATGTCCAAGATACACAAATCTATGGTGACAGAAAGTAGATCAGTGGTTGCCCTAGGGCTACAGGTGACTGAGGGAAAATGAGGCCTGAGGGCAAATAGCTGCAGGATTTCTTTTTGGGGTAATGAAAATGTCTAAAATGAATTGTGGTGATGTTTGTGATTGTGGTGATGTTAGCATGACTGTGGATATACTAAAAATCACTGAATTTTGAACTTTAGGTAAATTGTGTGGTGTGTGAATGACATTTCAAGAAAACTATTATCTATAAGAAAGGAAGAAAAAGGAATAGAAGGCAGGTTACCTCACCTCCAGGTAAATACTGACCAGATAGTGGTCAATGGAGGCTGACCATGGACAAATCTCCTTCATCTGCCTCTTGCAAGACAGGGGATCTTTACTGCTTACGTTTAGGAAGGGAGATCAGTGAAGGTCATAATTATTTATTACTTAATATTATATTGAGGAGAAAATAAAAGGGACTTTGTTTTAAAAAAAAACTTTCTGGCTTGTATCCTTGGTATCCTGAATCTTTTATTCAGTAACTATGCTGAACAAGGGCATGGACAAGAAGAAGGGAACTTCCCTAATCTTTGAATTAGAATTCTTGCATAACTATACTTTTGTGTCCCCCCAAGCAGAAGTTGTAAACTGGAGGCTTGGTTTAGCCCACAAAGTATCTGTGAATGTCTGAATTTGTTAACATTTATAAGTCAGGAGATTTCACATAAAAATTCAGATTTCCAGCTTCTCTTGAAAAACAGGGAGGTTCTGGCAATCAGAAAGAGCTTCTTTTATTCAGCAAGGGTAACAAATTATCTTTATAAACTGATATCCAAGATACTCACGGATAAGTCAGCTAGTTCTCACTATTACACTAGGAAAGAGAATGTGCCACAATCAGGAAGACAGGGACTGGAAGGGACGAGGAGCTGAGGACAGAGGTGTGGGGTAAGCATCTTCAGAGCTATACTCTGACATACCGTCTCAGACTGGCGCCTTCCTGGTATTCTCATGCTTTCTGCTTTTATTTACCATGGATGTAACTGAAAGTTTACCTGTGTTTAACGTTGGTTTCCCTGTCTAGTTTGAAAACTCGGCTGGGTGTGGTGGCTCACGCCTGTAATCCCAGCACTTTGGGAGGCTGAGGTGGGCGGATCACATGAGGTCGGGAGTTTGAGACCAACCTGACGAACGTGGAGAAACCCAGTCTCTACTAAAAATACAAAATTAGCCGGGTGTGGTGGTGCATGCCTGGAATCCCAGCTACTCGGGAGGCTGAGGCAGGAGAATCGCTTAAACCCGGGTAGTGGAGGTTGCAGTGAGCTGAGATGGCGCCATTGTGCTCCATCCTGGGCAACAAGGGCAAAACTCTGTCTCAAAAAGAAAAAAGAAAGAAAACTCGAGGTGACATATAATGTCTTTTCCATAATCCTTTTCACTTGGCACAGTACCTGACACACAGCAGACACTTAGTATTTGCTGAGTGAGAAATTAATGAATGAATGAACAATGACGTGAAACCGGATCTGGAAACAGGTCATCTTTAGGAAACAAAAATCCTACCACTTCACTTTTCCAATGAAAGGACGACCAAATTCTACAAGCAACTACGACAGACTTTTAAAAGTCTGTATTTTAGGACATCTACAGCCCTGGAGATGCTTGGTTCCACCTTCCACAGAGGTGAGTAATCTATTCCTTCATATGGGGCTTGCCCACACTTGGCCTTTACTCCTGTAATCCTTTCGCTGGGCCCCATCCTAAAAACTCCAGTCCACGATCAGCAATGCAAACATCCTGAATATCCTAGAGAGTGGAGCTCACTCCGTGATCCACTCAGCACCTCAACAGGCAGCAAGGTGGTGGCTTTCCAGAAACAATCATTGCAAAACTTTCCACAAGGCCATAAGACAGAAAATAGTTCCTTTTAAAATTAAAATACAAAATATATAATTCCATCAGCTCAGTGAAACAAGAGTAAAAATAGCAAAAGAAAAAACCGAGTTAGAACTGGAATCCAAAACTACTACTAACAGGGTTTTATTATATATAAGAATAACAGAGAGTCAATATTGTCATTATAATCTATATTAAAATGTACCCAATTGCCCCCACCAAGCGTCTTGTATGTCTTTTTCCCTTACGTCTGTGTTCTAATAAATTTTACCCATTGCATTTGGCTGTTCTGTCTCTTTTGCCGCTTATAATTAGAAACAGCTCACCCTCTCCATTTTTGTTTTCTCATGTCACTGCCTTCTTTTGAAGAGTCCAGGCCAGCTGGCTTGTAGCATATCTTGTGTATTGAATTCATCTGATTTTTTTTAATGAAATACATATCCCCTACATAGTTTAACTTTCATTCAGGTTAAACCCCTGTGCCAAGGGGTTCTGCATCACATCAGAAGGCACATAATGACAGACACCCACTAATGGTGATGTTAAATCGGATCATTTGGTTAAGATGTTGAACCACAGAACATTTTTGCCCTTGTGATTAGTTAAGTTAATTATTAAATAATTAATGTAAGAATGAAGTCCATTTTCTTAGTGTGATAATGGTACCATGGCTATGAAGGAGAATAAATTTGTTTTTTAGGAGGAGATATTTGAGGAAGTATCAAAAACTTTGCACCTTACTTTCAAATTGTACAGAAAGATATCTATTATCTGTCTACCTGTCTATCATCTATCTATCTATCCATCCATCTACAAAGATAGGACAAATGTGGCAAATGTTAAAATGTAAACTGAGGAATCTAGTTGACAGGATCTTGATGTTCATCAACTTGTTCTTTCAACTTTTCCAATGGCTTGTAATTTCTCCAAAGCAAAAAACTAAGAGGAAACAACTAAATAAAAAGGATTAACAATGGGTCAGAACCGGGAGCCCTGGCACCAGAGCATGTAGTAAACTCAGGAAGACAAAACTGAGATGCCAAGGAAGACTTGAGTTAGTATCCTTCCAGTCTTTAGAAAACAAAAACAAAAAAACCACAGGTAGGATGTCAGTCAGGAGCCAAAATCACACCCGTTGGAGTGAGGTTGGATGTGGCTCCCCAGACCCAGCTATCTCAGAAGGCATTAATTAACTATAGTTATAACACTCAATATGCCTCAATCTTCCTTTCTCACTTTCACTTTCTCACTTATCAGGGCATTCAAAGTCCAACTAGGAAATACAATTATATAGTGATTTTTCAAAAAAGATTTGAGAATAAAGTCAGTATCTGCCAAGAAAAAGTATTTTCTCATGTCATTAAACAATTCCACTGAATAAAAATTTTAAAACTTTCTCTAAAAAAAATCACTGCAAGGGAGACTGGGGCCGGGGAGCGCTTGAGCCCAGGAGTCTAAGGCTGCAATGAGCTATGATCACACCACTGTACTCCAGCCTGGATGACAGAGTGAGACCCTGTCTCAAAAACAAAAACAAACAAACCAAAAAATCACTGCAATAGGAAAGGCCACCAAGAGTGTAGCTGGAGAGAATAAGACATAAGCAGTGAGCTCATGAAGGAAGGTGGAGTCTGTCACAAGCACTCTAGATTCCAGGAAATCTGTGCAGCATGATAAAAAGCAAATATATAAATAGGATTTAAAAAAGGACCACCTCTGCTGGATATGCTCAGTTTCAAGTCAGCTGACTTCTCATATTGCCCCTTATTTTTTCTTTTAGCTTCCATGCTCCTGAAAGAAAGAAAAATGATGTCCCAACATCCAGGAGCATACACCTTTGAAACAGACCATCTTCTGTGAAAAAAAAAAAAGGGAAGTGTTCATTTGTCTAAGAAATTTATTTTCCTCAAATTAATACTATCAGCGTCACAACTATAACAACCATGGCCTGGAGACTACAGATCCCATTGCCCCCCGACACACACACACACACACACATCCCTTCATTAAAACATTATAATCTGAGTTCTGGACGAAATTTTATGTCATAGGTCAAAAGTGGTTTCTAAAAAAAGTCACCCAACAGTTTTGCTTATTTAAATATAATGATTTCCAAGAATCACTTTTCTAGTACCTGGAAAAGAAGTCTCTAGTTCATGTTTTCTAAGCCAGCCATTCTATTTATAACATATATTCAGACACTCATTTTGAATATAAAATATATTTTTTATTTATTATGTCCATAAGCATGTTTATTGCCCAAAAAGAAAGAGCCATGACAAAGTAGACAATGAAAATATCCAAGACAAGGGGAAAACTGATAAGACACAAAAGAATTCCACTGGAAATGGCAACTACAGCTGGAAGAGTAAGGATCTGATTAAGGAAGGTAAGGCATGCAAAGCACTTAACCTCAATCCATGATAGCTATCTTTGTTATTCTGGAAGATAAAGCCGTAAAGACAGACAGATCAGAATATGAAGGGCCTTGGATGTCATGAGAGGATGTTCTGGATTATATGAATTAGAGATCAGGGCTCAGAGCCTTCTAGCTCAGAGACTGAACTTCACCGGACATAAATATCCTAAGTACTTGGCAAAGTACCTGGCATGCAGCAGGAATTCAGAAATGTTTGCTAAATTGAGTAATTTACTATCCCTTCCAAGCAATAAGAAGCAAGGCAAGATTATACTAAATGCTTTGCTTCTAGAGTTAACCGTCAGTCAACAACTATCCAAGTCTCATGTGCTTCTGTAGTCTCAGCTACTTGGGGAGGCTGAGGCTGGAGGATCGCTTGAGCCCAGGAGTTCAAGACTAGTCTAGGCACACAGTGAGACTCCATCTCCAAAAAAGAGAAAAAAACAACTGTCCAAGAAATTTTCATCCCTAGTCTAACCTCCAGGACAGCTTACTTCTTTTTCTCCTTTAAATGTAGTCTTTGAAGGGTGCTATCTTTTTATCATCATGTTTTTGTCACCAGTCCCACCTCAGCAAGTCATAATGAGGTTGCATCTCCCTTCCCTCCTGTGTCAGTGCTTTTAAAATCTGCTCCATTTGTGTTCGTTAATTTATGCACACAGCTAAACACTTGAGGCCTGTCCATTGGTCTTCTCCCTTTTACTCTTTCCCTTCTCCTCCATTCCCCTCTACTCTCCTCACTTCTCTCTCTCTCTCTCTCTCTCTCTTTCTCTCTCTCTGTCTCTCGCTCTCTCAGTCTTACAAAGACTTTCACTACAGAATATTCTGCTTGATTCCCTGAACCATGCTTCCAGGACCCCAACATATTTCTGTTTCGAAAATCTTTTGATTATGTGCTTTCAAGTTACAGTTTAAATTATTTACTCCATGGTTCAAGTTATAGTTTAAATTATTTACTCCCTGGGATGAAAGATTAAAGTTTCAGTCCCATATTGACAATTGAGCTAATCAGTGTAATTTTGTACTTGCTTCTTTATCTATAAAATTAGAAAAAGACCATTTGCCAGACTTCATTCTACTTCAAAGACCTGCTACATGAATAAAAATCAGAGAGAAAAGATAAAAACAGAACTACTACATCAAATACAACATCCTTTTATACCTAAATAGAAGCTTGAACTAGTATTTTACAATGGGAATATTTTATGCAAATAAAGTATATTACCTTTTTCTTATGTAGTTTCCCTAATGACTAATTACATGAGTTTTCAAGATAGCAAAGAGAACATGTGAATGAAATAAGCTGAAACATGTGAACCATCTAGTCCAGCACCTTCACGGAGTAGAAACTGAATAAATGTTAGGCCCCTTTCCTTTGCTTCTCTTTCCTACCTTCCCCATTACCAGACAATATATTTAATCAATATTTGTCAAAAAAAAAGAAACAAACACATGACCCAAGGCATGACACTTCTTCCCAAATTTCTCCCAAGCCAAAGCCCTCCCCTCTCCATCTTATTACTTCCCTGGTTTAGATTTTTATCATGGGTTTTTCTTGCCTCAGTGCATCAGGCGAGGCATCCAGCTCAATATTAGAAAAAAAAGTGGTTGGGGAATATTCTTGTCTTGTTTCTGATCTTGAAGGGAAAACTTTCAAAATTTCACCCTTAAAATATTTGCTTGAGTTTTACGGACAGATACCCTTTATCAGATGAAAGCTCTCTGCTAATCCTAGCCTGCTAAGCAGTTCCAGCATGAACATATGCTGAATTTTTTTTAATGCTTTTTCTGTATCTACTGAAATGAGATGTTTTTCTTTTTAATCTATTAAAACCTATTTAACCTATGAGTGTGATTAATTACATTGATGGATTTATCTAATGTTAACTCAAGCATGCATATTAGGATAAGCCCAACTAGATGGTGATATGTTATCTTTTTTATATATTGTGGAATTTGCTAAATTTCTGTTCAGGATTATTACATTTGTATTTTTAAGTAGCCTGGCCTTTAATCTTCCTTTCTTGAGTTTGTCTTTCTTCAGTTTTGATATCAACGTTATGCTAGCCTCAAAAAATGGGTACGGAGTGTCGTTCTTTTTCACTTCTCTGGAACTGTTTGTATAAAGCTGGAATTATTTATTCTTTTCAACCTGCTGAAGAAATCTCCAGTGAAGCCCTCTGGGTTTGAAGTTCTCTGGGGAGAAAGATTTTGGATTATTGATTCCATTGGTTTAAAAAGTGTATAGGATTCTAAGGTTTTTCATTACTTTTTGAGCCAGCTTTAGTTGGATATTATTCTAGAAATGGATCTATTTTCACAAAATTCTCAAAACTTTTGGATAAAATTATTCCTAATATCCTCTTTTTATCTTTCTCAAGTCTATAGCTCCTACAGTGTGGTCTCCTTTCCTATTCCTGGCATTGTTCACTAGCACTTGTGCTTGAATTTCTCTCTTCCCTGACTTCCTCCATAATCATTCTTGCCAGAGGTCTGTCAATTTTAATTTTTAAAAATTTATTGCTTATTTTTAGAGATGGAGTCGTGCTCTGTTGCCCAGACTGGAGTGCAGTCGTGTGATCACAGCTGACTGCAGCTTTGAACACCTGGGCTCAAGTGATCCTCCTGCTTCAGCCACCTGGAGTAGCTAGGACTACAGGCATGTAACACCACACCCAGATAATTTTAGAAAAATTTTGTAAAGACAAGCTCTTGCTATGTCGCCCAGGCTGGTCTTGAACTCCTGGTCTCAAGCGATCCTCAAATACTGGCCTCTCAAAGTGCTGGGATTATAGGCGTGAGCCACTGCACCCAGCATTTGTCAACTTCATTCATCTTTTTTTAAAAGACTTGCTCCTCAGAAAAAGTATATTAATCTTTTGAAAGAACAAATTTTTTTTTTTTTTGAGATAGAGTCTTGCTCTTTCGCCAGGCTGGAGTGCAGTGGCACGATCTCGGCTCACTGCAACCTCTGTCTCCCAGATTCAAGCGATTCCCTTGCCTCAGCCTCCTGAGTAACTGGGGACTACAGGTGCGCACCACCACATCCGGCTAATTTTTTGTATTTTAGTAGAGATGGGGTTTCACCGTGGCCAGGATGGTCTTGATATCCTGATTTCATGATCCGCCCACCTCGGCCTCCAAAAGTGCTGGGATTACAGGCATGCCCGGCCAAAAGAACAAATTTTTGACTTTGTTCATCTTCCATATGTTTTTTTTCTTTTTCATCCAACTATTATTTTCTGTTTTCCTTTTTTGGGTTTAATGTGCTGTATATTTTCTAACTTCTTGAAATTGATGTTTAGATTACTAATTTATTTCAACCTTTGGTTATTTTTCTAACATGTGCATTAAAGTCTACATACTTCCCTCTATGCTTATAGGCTGTTGTAGCATCACACAAGTTTTAACATTTTATTTTATTTTTTTTAATTACAATTTAAGTTCTGGGATACATGCGCAGAACGTGCAGGTCTGTTACATAAGTGTGCATGTGCCATGGTGGTTTGCTGCACCCATCAACCCATCATCTACATTAGGTATTTCTCCTAATGTTATCCCTCCCCTAGCCTCCCACCCAAGTTTTGGTATTTTCAATATCATTCAATTCAAAATATTTTCTACTTCCCATGATTTCTTCTTTGACCCAATGATTACTTACAAGTTCATTTCTTAATATTCTAGTTATCGTTTTGTGATTCATTTCTAGCTTAATTTCACTGCGGTCAGAGGATTAATTCTGCATTCGATCAGTCCTCTGAAACTTGTTGAGACTTGCTTTATGTATGGTCTGTGGCTTCCCTTTCATTTACCTGATGAAGTTTAAACTGTTCACTGTTCATTGTGACATATAAAGAAGGCCCTCTGTGACCTGACTCATTACCTATCTGCCCAGGTACCATCCCCAGTACCATCCCCCAGACTCTATATGCCAGCCATGCCCATCTTCCCCTGGTTTTCATTCACGCCATGCCCTTGCACTCTTGTGCCTCTATCCATCATCTTCCCCTTGCCCTTCTGCTCCTCCTACCCCTCCCTATTCAGCTCAGATGTTACCACCACCACAAGGCCTTTCCAAGCATCTGTCCATCTCTTAACCTCCCCAGGTGGTGAAGTGCTGTGGCTGTTGGTATCCCTATCTCTTTTCTTTCTCTCTCAATCTAGCCTCCACACAGCTGCCAAAGTGAGCCTTCTAAAATGCAAATCTGACCACATTTCTCTCTGGCTTAAAATCCTTTTCATTAGCTGCTTCCGCCTAACTCAGAATCCAAACTCTGCTTTCCATACAAGACTCTCCCAGCCCTTTTCCAGGCCCCTCCACCTTATTCATGCTACTCTCTCTGCCTAGAATGCACTTCTCATCTTATTCATTCATCTTTCAAGTCCAGGCTTGAGAGTCACTTCCTCTTATTTTGCTGAGGGAATAAAGAAACACAATCTCCCATTTTAAATCTAGATGCTCAACAGAAATTCCAGAAGAAACCTCTGTGTTGTTAATTCTCCTTCACACAAAAGTCCAGAATGCTACTTTTCCAGCAGGTGGGCAGAAGCCTCTAACGGTGCCGTGTCAAATCTAAACTCCACACCTCGCCTTAGGGCCTTCTATCATCTGACTCTGCCCTGCTCTGCAATCCTTGGTCTCAATACTCCCCGCCCCCAACCGTTCCTCACAAGTCGCTCTCAGTTCTCACTGAAGCTTGCAAAATATTTCTAGTGTTCTGTCTGCTAGACTACTTCCCCAGGTCCCCGAATGTCCTACCCCACCCGCCAGGTCCCTACTTCAGTACCCATCTCTTTCTCAAAGCTTTCCTTGACATCACATCTTATTTATTTATATTTAAATCGCCACTGCTTTGTTGTCTCTGAAACATTTCATCTCATTATCTTGTCATTGGTAACTTCCTGTGAGTTTCAGCTTTCAGTCTTTAAAATTCCCAGGCCCAGGTGCCTCTCTTCCTAAATGCCCCACACTGTCTGGAATAAAGCTGAGTAAGGAACAAGCTGCCAGTTAGCAGTAATCCTCATAGACTGACAGAAGAAGTCATTGATATATCTCCCTCAACCTCTCTTCCTCCGACTTAAGGGCTACTTAGGTGGTATTCATGTGAATCTGGGCAAAGAGCTGTCAGGGCTACTTGAATGAATATTTCCTTGTAATATCCTCCACTGGATTCTCTAATTCAGCTCTCAGAGGAGAAATAGGAACATGGTCTCAGTGAAGAGACTTCTCTTCAAGTGTCTGTTTTCAAGCACAGAGATGCTCATATGTTTCCCTGCAGCGCACATCTATCTCCATGTTACATGTGAAAGACATCATTCCTGTATGGCAGAGGGAAAGAGAAGCTTGTTTTTATAGCTACATGGCAGGATCAGAGGCTTCTCAATTTTCTCCTACCCCACTTAAAAAAAGTGCGCGCGCACACACACACACACACACACACGAAATTGTTTTGCCTTTTTCTGCCTTTCCAGTGCAAGGAATCCTTAAATTCTCAGTTCCGTATTCCTCCCTTCTATTCTTTCTCTCTGATAACGTTTAGCTTTCCTCAGCCTTTTAAAATGTCCCCAGGTAAGTAAAACTATGATATTATGATGGTGGCAGTTTAAGTATTTTAAGTGTGGGGAACCTAAAACATATAGAAGTATCTTTGATTCACCAATAGTGATGACATCGAGCCACACAGGTATGAGCAACATCACAGTTTAGCTGTGAGGCTGTGTGGCCTGCCTGTTCTCCTGGGCACAAGACTGCTCCTCTCAGTGAGGTGGGACCACGCGACTGAGTACTGATCTGTGGAACGTATGCTGAGAGAAGCTTGAAGAGAAACGTGTTTTCACTGAGACCTGCACAATTCTCCATGTTCCTGTCCATTTCTCCTCTGGGAGCTGGAATCCAGCAGAGGACTCCAGGCCCTAGGGCCTGAGGGAGTCACTAGATGAAGTCTGTGGCCCTAAATGAATTAGGTAGAACAGAATCCTTCCCCACCAATATAGACCTGCACCAGTTTGTGACAGGAGAGAAATAACCTTTATTGTGTTAAACCACTGAAATTTTGGGGTAGTTGATTACACTAGAGTCTACCCTAACACTAAAATGGTATTATCCTGAATTTTTTTTTTTTTTTGAGACAGAATCCCGCTCTGTCACCCAGGCTGGAGTGCAGTAGTGTGATCTCAGCTCACTGCAACCTCCGCCTCCCAGGTTCAAGCAATTCTCCTGCCTGAGCCAGAGTAACTGGGATTACAGGTGCCTGCCACCATGCCCAGCTAATTTTTGTATTCTAGTAGAGACGGAGTTTCATCATATTGGCCAGGCTGGTCTTGAACTCCTGACTTTGTGATCCACCCGCCTCAGCCTGCCAAAGTGCTGGGATTACAAGCATAAGCCACTGTGCCCAGCTCTGAATTCTTAAAGTTAAAAATAACAATTATTCTTAAGTGTTGCTTCCAAGCAATTCTGTATAAAGCTATCTTGTCAAACACTACCAGCCCTTTCAGGGGAGCCCTTTGGGCAGTATGGTGGAAGCTGTAGAAGCAAATCAAGAAATGAAGGGCTTATTCCCTAGCTGCTGGGATGGTGAAGGACAGAAAGCTCTAGCTTTCAGCCCTCTTCAGGGAATGCATCAGCTGAAGAGTGCTACCTGGCCCAGGGCCAAGCCCCTTCCTGGGACAGCCCTCATCAAATGACAGGTCAGGAGGAGCTATAAAGGCACAGCTCTCTCACTCCATGGCTTAGAAAACATGGATTGTTTGAGTCTCAGTCCCCATAAGGGGTGGACTGAAGCCTTTTACTGAGACTGAATCACAGCCCAATTTTTCCCTCTATACAATCTCCACGTCTTTCCCTTTTCTTTTCCCTTCTTCCCCATTTCCTTTCTTTTTATTTCAGGAATATTGATTCCATAACCACTCCCTAATAAGCCTTTCACACCCTCATCTTTATCTCAGAGTTTGCTTCCCCTGGATCTCAGCCTGAGACAGGTACTATATCCAGATGCAATACCATGTTGCCCAACTGTACCTCATTATATAGCCCAAATACTATATTTTCCAGTCAAAAATACAGAAAATCATACTGGGATGGAATCCTTAAAATTGAGACTCTGCAAAAATTCAGGATGTACTATACTATTAAAAGACTATTTGTAAGAAAGACCACAAACATTTTAAGAGCCCCTCTGAGAAAAGTAGCTCTGAAATTGTCTTAAAGGAAATATTACCACCTTGCTTATAATCAAACACCTAAGTTATTAAATACATAACACAGCCATATAACAAAAGTTACTGGCTGGGCGCGGTGGCTCACGCCTATAATCCCAGCACTTTGGGAGGCTGAGGTAGGTGGATAACAAGGTCAAGAGATCGAGACCAACCTGGTCAACATGGTGAAACCCTGTCTCTACTAAAAATACAAAAATTAGCTGGGCATAGTGGCACATGCCTGTAGTCCCAGCTACTCGGGAGGCTGAGGCAGGAGAATTGCTTGAATCCAGGAGGCGTAGGTTGCAGTGAGCCGAGATCACGCCATTGCACTCCAGCCTGGGTAACAAGAGCGAAACTTCGTCTTAAAAAAAAAAAAAAGTTATCAAGGATCTATTGTTATTATTCATCTGTGCTGGTACCTTGTACTATTGTAATTACAGCAGTTACTTTGTGAGTGTTCACAACGCAGTGCTAAGAGCTCTACACACACTATCTCACTGAATAAATGAAAGTAAAGAAATGACCCAAAGTCACAGAGCCAGGACTCAACGTCAGGTGGGGTGGACTGCAAAGCCTCAACTCTTATGCTCGGTTATGCTGTAATGCCTCTATTGTCTTACATATTCAAGCTCTGAGAGAGGTTAAGCACTGAAAGGAGTATAGTTCACTAAGTAATTTGCAGGGGAGCCAGGAACATAGGCAGGTATAGAGGATTTCAGAATCTATGCTCTCTCCTCTCACCCCTCCATTGCCTCCTCTGATGACTCAGACACTGGCCTGCCTTCGGGTACCCACGGTTTGGTGAGTTGAAGAACTACTCCATGCAGGATTTTGCCAGAAGCGATTCCAGCGCTAGCCTGTCCTGTGGAATCAAAAGGTTCTTCTGCCCTCTTGTGGCTCAGGATAACTGCTACATATCAGAGCTCCATTAAAAAGCTGAAACACCATATAAAGGCACTTGGCGGCCAGACACGAAACAGCAAGAGGCAATGCTGACTGGCTTGAAACGGAGCCAATTTAATAACCTAAAAATTTGATTTGCCACTCCTCCATGCCAACTATTGCTCATAAAAAGGAAGTCCAAAAGAGTAACAGAATACTAGAGCTCAGAGAAAAACAAACCCCAAAAAAACAGTATCTTGTAATTATAAGGACTATGACAACCAGCTACATCCATTTACACCAATGATAAAAGTTTAAAACATTATAAGCCCCAAACAAAACTCCCCATCCTTGCTTTTTACACCTAACAGTATATTTTAGAATCTTTTCATATCAGTGTATACAGAGCCTCCTCATCTTCAGGTGCAGAGAGTACAGATGGGGGAACCATGATTTAATTAACTTGTTTCCTCCTGGTAACACTCTAATTGCTTCCAAACTTTTGCTACTAAAAACAACGCTGCAAATAACAAACAAACAGAAAGTGCTGCTGTGGGTAACCCTGTGCACAGATCATTTCGTGAGTGTGCAAGAATCCCTGTAGCGGAATTCCTGAAGTGGAAATGCTGGGTCCAAGGGCACACAGATGCCTCTGCACTTCTTGAAACTTTTGCTTCCTTTGGCTTTCCCTCCTATCTGTCTGGCTACTCCTTCTCAGGCTTCTTCCCATTCTGTCCTTTCACCTGCTTACCCCTTGGCTGTCAGTTCCCCAGGACTTGGCTTTTGGTCCCCTTTCATCCTATCTCCTGTCCCCAGCAGTCTCACCCATTCTTGTCTTCCAGCTAACAGTTTTCTTCCCAGAAAGAAACCAAAATTATTATTTCTGGGTTTTATGCTTCCAGTTAATTTATGCATATGTATGCAAACCTATATATAATATATATGCTTATGCATGTATAAATATGAACATACACACAGACAACTTCCCATCCCCTTGTTACAAATGGTAGCGTTTATATCCTCAATAGAAGCAGTTTTAAGGGGATACTGCCAAGCAACAACCTTCACAGGAGATAAAACTGTGGCCCCAACATTTTTCAACCCATAGTTGAATTCTCTTCCAGACAACTGGAGTGAACTCAAAGGAGAAGACTAAAAGTATTGGCTCCCACCCTGGACTATTCACCAAGTAGCCATGCATTAATTCAAGGGCTAGACTGAAGGATGGAGCACAAAGGCCAATAAATAAAAGATCAGAGACTAAATAAGATCCTTGGCAGATATAGTTACATTACCTATGAAAAGGTTTTCTTTGTTTGACTTTTTTTTTTTTTTGAGACACGGTATTTCTCTGTTGCTGAGGCTGGAGTAGAGTGGCTCACTGGAGCCTCAACCTCCTGGGCTCAAGCGATCGTCCCATCTTAGCCTCCTAAGTAGCTGGGACTATAAGCACGTGCCACCATATCCAGCTGATTTCTCATTTTTATTTTCAGTAGAGAGGAGGTCTCACTACATTCCCCAGTCTGGTCTCAAACTTTTGGGCTCAAGTGAACCTCCCGCCTTGGCCTCCCAAAGTGCTGGGACTGCAGGTGTGAGCCACCAAGCCAGCCTGATTTTAAATGAAACGTTTTAACCACACTAAAGTAGAGACAATAGTACAATAAACCCGATCCTACAGATTCAACAATTAAAACATTTTGCTTCTGGCTTCCTTTCTTCCTTTGTTTTTTCCTTCCTCCTTCCCTTGCCCCTTTTTCTTTCTCCTTCTCTCTTTTTTGGTTGCATTATTATAAAACAAGTCCCTGACACCACATCATTTCATACCTAAATACATCCTTATGGACATTATAAAACACAAAGATACTTCCTTACATGACCACAATATGATTAACACAAGGTAATTCTTAATTTCTTCAAATGCTCAAGCCACATTCATATTTCCAAAATTATCTAAAAAAAATCTTTTTATAGTTTGCTACTTAAATTTTGACGGAATTGTATAGCCAAAGAAATTCCAAGCCCAGCATGCAATGGCTTGTGACTATATTAAATCTTACAAGAATTCTCAAGCTCCTCAAATCCCCAACAACAGGAAATGAACTGCTGAGGCTGTCCAGCTCCCAGGAGGGACATTCTTCCACTGCTCAGCCTGGTGTGGCCTTGGCAGATAATGGTTAAGGAAGAATCACCCTATGTCCCTTAGATATCATCCTCTATCCCCTCCAACCACTAGTCTACTTTCTGCCTCTACAGATTTGTCTGTTTTGGACATGCCAGTGAAACCATTAAATATGTGGCCTTTGTGGCCTACTTCTTTCATTCAGGATAATGTTTTCAAGGCTCATCCATATTGTAGCATTATCAATACCTCATTCTTTTTTATTGCTGAACAGTCCATTGTTTGGATATACCATCTTATTTATCCATTCTTCAGCTGGTGTGTATTTGAGTTGTTTCCACTTTTTGGCTATAAGAAATAACACTGCTGGCTGGGCAGCAGTGGCTCACACCTGTAATCCCAGCACTTTGGGAGGCTGAGGTGGGCAGATCATGAGGTCAAGAGATCGAGACCATCCTGGCCAACACGGTGAAACCTCATCTCTACTAAATATGCAAAAATTAGATGCGTGTTGTGGCACACACCTGTAGTCCCAGCTGCTTGGGAGGCTAAGGCAGGAGGATTGCTTGAGTCCGGGAGGCGGAGGTTGGGGTAAGCCGAGATCATGCCACTGCACTCCAGCCTGGTGACAGACCAAGATTCTATCTCAAAAAAAAAAAAAAAAAATGCCGAAAGACCAGCTTCTCCTGGTAACAGAAAGAAAGAAGAAAACTTACATCTGCCACCATAAGCCACTCTACTCCAGCCTCAGCAACAGAGAAATACCGTGTCTCAAAAAAAAAAAATTAACAATAGTCTAACTCAGGTAACTATGAATCCACAGATAAAGATCAGCCAATATTGAACACTCTCACTTCTGAATGGCCACCAATCCCTGATCTCCACTGAAGACTCTAAAAAACAGTGGTTCTAAAATTTTTGGCTTCAGGACTCTTTACACTCTTAAAAGTTGTTTATTTATTTGTTTATAGACAAAGTCTCATACTGTCACCCAGGCTAGAGTGTAGTGGCGTGGTCTCAGCTCATGGCAACCTCTGTGACCTGGGTTTAAGCAATTCTTGTGCCTCAGCCTCCCAAATAGCTGGGACTACAGGTACATACTACCATGTCCAGCTGATTTTTGTAAAAATACAAAAATCAGCTGGACATGGTAGTATGTACCTGTAGATCAAGACGGGGTTTCACCATGCTGGCCAGGTTGGGACACTCTTTTTTTTTTTAAAATACATTTTTTCAAGGTGCTGTTAAAAGACACTCTTAAAACTTATTGAGGACACAAAGAGTGTTAGTGTGTGTGGGTTAATATTTATATTAGTATTTATTACATTAGAGATTAAAACTAAGACACTTAAAAATATTTACTAGCTCATTTAGAATTCATAGTAATAAACTCATTAAATACTGTACCAACATAATTTCATGAAAAAATATTTTCTAAAACAAAAAAAATTAGTAGGAAAAGAGTGGCATTGCTTTAGAATTTTGCAAATCTCTTTAATTCCCAGCTTCATAAGAGAAAATTGGGTTCTCATTTGTTTCTGCATTCAATCTGTTGTAAAAACAGTTTTAAATGAAATATATGAAAAAAACAGGCCTCTTACAAAAATAGCTAGAAAAAGAAGGAGGGGTATTATAATAATCTTTTCAAATGATTGTGTATATTCCTCCTTGACACTACACCAAAACTAAAAACAAAAGTGGTGGTTTTTTCTTTTTTTGAGACAGAGTCTCACTCTGTCATCAGGCTGGAGTGCAGTGGCGTGATCTTGGCTCAGTGCAACCACCATCTCCTGGGTTCAAGTAATTCTCTTGCCTCAGCCTTCCGAGTAGCTGGGACTACAGGTGTGCGCCACCATGCCCAGCTAATTTCTGTATTTTTAGTAGAGGTGGGGTTTCACCACGTTGTCCAGCATGGTTTTGATCTCTTGATCTTATGATCTGGCCACTTCAGCCTCCCAAAGTGCTGGGATTACAGGCATAAGCCACCGCGCCCGGCCTGGTTTCTTAAAGGTTGGTTGCAATATGGAATCTGAAGCTTTAACAGTGACTATTTTTATACTCTGTTACACGAAAATCCATTGGCCTATCTTATACTTTGAATGGATCTTTTATTCATACATGATTCTGTAACATCCTAACAGTAGTCATTTGGGAATTATGGATTCACTGAGTTATGCACATCTTCCAATGATTTCACATTTATTATAAAATATCAAAAAATCTCATTTGTTAATATCTTTACTGATCTTATCAGAAAAATGTTGAAATATTGAGATGTCCGTGTGTGGTGGCTCACGCCTGTAATCCCAGCACTTTGAGAGGCTGAGGTGGGCAGATTATGAGGTCAGGAGATCAAGACCATCCTGGCCAACATGGTGAAACCCCGTCTCTAATAAAAATACAAAAAATAGTCGGGCATGGTGGCACATGCCTGTAGTCCCAGCTACACGGGAGGCTGAAGCAGGAGAATTGAACCTGGGAGGTGAAGGTTGCAGTGAGCCAAGG
Organism: Cacajao melanocephalus; assembly: GCA_963573385.1. NCBI lineage: Eukaryota > Metazoa > Chordata > Mammalia > Primates > Pitheciidae > Cacajao > Cacajao melanocephalus. Next base: position 30,445 of record CAUYLG010008320.1, on the reverse strand, counting down.
TCACACCACTGCACTCTAGCCTGGGTGACAGAACAAGATTCTGTCTCAAAAAATATATATATATTAAGATGTCAGGCTTATGGTGGCAGATGTAAGTTTTTCAGAATTCTAATCCACTTGAAAGCTGGAGTTTTCTCACTGCAAAAAATACTGCCAACTGTTTCCCTTGAAGTGCCAGGCTTACTTCATTCATATTTGAGAAAAGGTCAGCCAAAACCCAAGTCTAATAACCATACTTTGTCTATCATTTCTTTCAAGTAAAAATGGTACCCCCAAAAGAACAGCTAGTTTAGCTTGTAGTTCAAACAATCCACACCATGAGTGCTTTTCCCCGGGACAACAATAAAGCTTCAGTGTGCAGTGGCTGTGTTTTATGCATATTTCCCATTTCATCACCACATTTTTTTTTTGAGATGGGGTCTCACTATGTTGCTCAGGCCAGCCTCAAGTGATCCTTCTGTCTCAACCTCCTGAGCAGACATTTGTTTTTGAGTAAAATGATGCATAATCAAAAACTGAGATTTCATAAAATTAAATGTTTCGTCAATAATTTTTAAGTAAAACTGGCTTCACTGTTTTTCCTAAGTTTTAAGAGTGTCCCAGCCTGGCCAACATGGTGAAACTATGTGTGGCAGTGAGAAATATAATGACAATTATAATAGTAGTTTAGTGCTACTGATTTGACTTGTGCTAAGGGGTAAGCAGCTTTACCTGCCATCAATTTGTGGCATCAGTGCAGATGCCAACAGAGCGCAATGGACAACCAAAATACACTTGACCAAACTAAGAACCACTCTACAAAAGAGTAGTTCTCAGGCCAGGCACAGTGGCTCACAGTAGTTCTCAATCCCAGCACTTTGGGAGGCCGAGACAGGTGGATCACAAGGTCAGGAGTTGGAGACCAGCCTGGCAAATATGGTGAAACCCCGTCTCTACTAAAAACACAAAAATTAGCCACGTGTGGTGGCGTATACCTGTAGTCCCAGCTACTCGGGAGGCTGAGACAGAATTACTTTAACCCAGGAGGCAGAGGTTGCAATGAGCCAAGATCACACCATTGCACTCCAGCCTGGGTGACAGAGCGAGACTCTGCCTCAAAAAAAAAAAAAAAAAAAGAGTAATTCTCTGATTTGCTCAGAGGGACTAAGTCTTACAAGCACAATTTTTCTTGCTTAAACTACCAATACATTCAGCTTTTTGTTTCAGACATTAAGTGTTGGCCTCTTCCCTCAATATTAGTTTTTCTTTTAATGAGTTTTGTGCCTTCTTTTTTTCATTATTTCATTTCCCCTTGTGGTTTTTTCTTTTTTTAAAGAGACGGGTCTCACTCTGTTGCCTAGGCTGGAGTGCAGTGGCATAATCATAACTCACTGCAACCTTGAACTCCTTGGCTCAATTGATTGACCTCAGCCTCCTCCTGAGTAGCTAGGACTATATGTAAATGCCACCACGCCTGCCTAATTTTTAATTATTTATCATTATTATTTAGTAGCAACAGAGTCTTGCTATGTTGCCCAGGGTGGCCTTGAACTCCTAGCCTACAATGATCCTCCTGCCTGAGCCTCCCAAAGTGCTGGAATTACAGGTGTGAACTATCAGGCCTGGCCTCTTTAGTTAGCTACTAAGTTTACACTTTACATACTCTTTCTATTCTTGTGGTGGTTGGCCTAGAAATCTTTAGCCTACATAATTAACTGAAAAAAGTCTAAATTTATCAACATACTTAACTGATCTACCACACAAGAAAAATACTTAATTCTTAATGCTCTCTCTCAATTTAAATTTTATTATTAAGATTAGGTGCACTAGCTCATGCCTATAATCTCAACACTTTGGGAGGCAAGGAGTTTGAGACCAGCCTGGGCCACATAGCAAGAACCTGGCTACCAAACATTTTAGAACATTAGCCAGGTGTAGTGGCACACTTCTGTAGTCCTAGCTACCCGGGAGACTGAGGTGGGAGAACTGCCTTAGCCCAGGACTTTGAAGTTGCAGTGAGCTATAACCGCACCACTGCACTCCAGTCTGGGTGGCAGAGCAAAACCCTGTCTCAAAAAAAAATTACTAACTGGTAGTATAGTTCCATCCTTCTGTATTTATAATGCCAAATATTGATTGGATGATACTGCCTTTTTTGGCAGGGGTGGTATACAGCCAATGGAGTATAGTATAGTATAGGAGTAGTGTCTTATTGTGGTTTTAATTTGTATCTTATCCTAATTACTAATGATGCTGAGAATCTTTTCAAGTGCTTACTTGCCATCTGTATGTGTACTTTGGTGAAATGTTTATTTACATCTTTGTCTATTTTTAACTGGCTCTTTGTCTACTTATTACTGAATAGTAAGGTACAAGACCTTTGTCTTGTATTGACTTTGTTTCGACTTTGTATTGACTTAGTAAAGTATAATAGTAAAGTACAAGACCTTGTATGTGTTTTGCAAAATTTCCTCCCAGTCTGTGGCTTGCCTTTAAATATCTGTAACAGTGTTATTTAAAGAGCAAAAGTTTACTTTGCAAAAGTTCATTGTATTGTTTTCTTGATGCTTTTGTGCCCTATTTAAGAAATTTTTACCAAACTCAACGTCACTAACATTTCTCTTCTATATTTTGTTCTATGAGTTTTTTAGTCTTAGCTCTTCCATTTAGGTGTATGATCCATTTCAGGTTAATTTTGTACATGGTGAGAGATAAGAATCAGTGTTCGTTTGTTTGTTTTTGTGCAACCAGTTACTGAAAAGATTATACTTTCTCCTTTGAATTGCCTGGGTATCTTTGTGAAAAATCAATTGGCCATATACATGTGGGTCTATTTTTGGACTCTGTTTTCTGTCCCATTGATCTATACATCTGTTTTTATACCAGCACAACTCTATCTTGATTGTTGTGGTTTTATGATAAGTTTTGAAAGCAGGTAATACAAACCCTCCAACTTTGTCCTTTTTCAAAATGGTGTGGCTATTCTTGATGCTCTGTATTTCTATGTAAGTTTTAAAATCATTTTTCAATTTCTACCAAAGCAAAAATTTTTTAAAGACAAAAAATGCAAGCCTTCTGGAATTCTGATTGAGAGAATATGTTAAATTTTAAAACACATTGGGGGCCAGGTGCAGTGGCTCATACCTGTAATCCAGCACACTGGGAGACTAAAGCAGGCGGATTACTTGAGGTCAGGAGTTTGAGACCAGTCCGGCCAACATGGTGAAACTTCATCTCTACTAAAAATACAACAGTTAGCTAGGCATGGTGGTGCGTGCCTGTAGTCTCAGCTACTCGGGAGGCTGAGCCAGGAGAATCACTTGAACTGGGAGGCGGAGGTTGCAGTGAGATGAAATCGTGCCACTGCACTCCAGCCTGGGCAACAGAGCAAGACCCTATCTCAAAAAATAAAATAAACACATTGGGGAGATTCAGAATCTTAGCAATAATAGGTCTTCTGACCCATGAACATGGTATATTGATTTCAATATTCTTTAATTTCCCACAGTAATTTTTTATGGGTTTTAGTGAACATCTTGGCCATTCTGCTCCCTAGAGGGCCTTCCTCCTTGTGCTTAGATGGGCCATCCTCCTATCACGGAATGGATAGTATACAGAAATAATTATCCAACCATATCAAGTGAGTTGCAATGAACCCTGGAAATAATATAAATCAAGTCTTCACTTTTATTCTCCCTTTCACTATGTCTCTCCTCTTGCAAAGGCAACCATTCTATTTTGTTTAATGAGTGTGTGGGTGTGTGTATACAATGCACACATAGCTTATGTTCTCTTAATACATTTATGTTTTATATAATGTAATTTTTCTTATCAACTTTATAAAGGAATAATTTACATATAATAAATTGCATCAATTTAAAGTGCACAATTTGAAGTTTTGAAAGTTGTACACATACATAAAACCACAATCAAGTGCAGGACATTTCCATCAATCTCAAAAAAAAATTTTATGTCCTTCTGCAATCCATCCCTCCTTCATTCTTCAGTCCAGGTAACTACTGATCTTTTTTTAAGTTACTAATTAAGTTTCCATTTCACAAACATGGTGCCATACCATATGTACTTTTTTTTTTTTCTTTTTTTTGACCATTGGGCAAGACAATGTACTTTTTTTAATGTCCAATTTCTTTTGCTCAGCATAATGAATTTGTTATTTACCTATTATGTCATATATATCGTTTATCCTTTTATTTTTCCTTTCCCTTTCTTCCTTTTTTTTTTTTTTTTTTTTGAGGCTGGTTCTCACTCTGTACCCCAGGCTAGAGTACCATAGTGCAATTACAGCCCACTGAAGCCTCAAAATCCTGGGCTCACGTGATCCTCCCACCTCAGCCTCCTCAGTAGCTAGGACTACAGGCATGTACCACCATGCCTGGCTAATTTTTTATTTTTAGTTTTTGTAGAGAAGGGATCTCACTATGTTGTCCAGGCTGGTCTCAAACTCCTAGCCTCAAGTGATCCTCCCAATTTGGCCCCTCAAAGCACTAGGAGGCAATGTGCCTAGCCAGTATTTTTAATTTTGGTAAAGTTTACCTAGTAATTTTTAATTTTATGGTTCATGCTTCTTGTATCCTAAGAAATCTTTGTCTGTATCTTTCTAATTTGCATAAGTGAAACTGTGTTTCTGTTTCCTTTTTGACTCCAACTATGTTTTCTAGGTCTCATCCATGTTGTTTTTGTATATTTGGTCTGTTATTTCTAATAACTGCATATCATTTGGTAATATAAATACCATATTTTTTGCCTATTCAACCCCCACCCCAGGATGGAAATACATTCATCCTCCAACTTACTGGGTTCACAAGTAATGCATGTTTCTGGTTAAGTTCTGTGTAATATAAATAAAAGACTTGCTGAGCTAAAGCATACTTAAGTTAATTAATTATTGCTAGAGTGCTCTCCAGAATGGCTGTACCAATGTACTTTTCTACCAGTAAAGGATGTAAGTTACAAATAGTCTCACATTCTCAGCCAACATGTGACTTTATCTAGCTTCTAATGTTTTGTCAGTCTAAGAGGTATAAAATATCTTATTTTAATTTGAAAATTTTCATAGCCCATGAGTTTGATTATCTTTTCATATGCTTAGCATTACGAGTTTCTTATTCTGTAAACTGCCTGTTCTAATTCTTTGCCCATTTTCTACTGGGGTTGTTCTTTTTCTTCTTGATTTACAGGAATTCCTTGTATATTCTAGGTATCAACGCTTGTGCATTTTTAACATTGAAAATTTTTTCTCCCGGTAAATTATCTATATGTTAACCATGTCTATGATGTCCTTAATAGCACAAAATCCTTAAATTAGTTTTAAACAACTTCACCAACTTTTTGCCTATTAATTTTTGCTTTTAAGGTCTGTTTACTCCTTCCCTTAGACACCTAAGTCAAAAAGAGAATCTTTTATTATGATTTTTTTTTGAGACAGGGTCTTGCTCTATCATCTAAGCTGGAGTACAGACTTCATCTCCCAGACTCAAGCAGCTCTTCCACCTCAGCCTCCTGAGTAGCTGGTGCTACAAGAATATACCACTACACTCAGCTAATTTCATAATTTTGTGTACAGATGGGATCTCACTATGTTGCCCAGGCTGGTCTGAAAATCCAAGCCATCCCTCCTGCCTCATCCTCCCAAAGTGCTGCTGCACCTAGCCACAAAGATAATCTTTTATTTTCTTCTGTTAATTTCTAATTTTACCAGTCTTATTTAAATCTTTCGTCCGCCTGAATTCTACACTTGTACCTGGAGTTAGGGATGGACTCAGTTGTGTTGGGCTTCATCCAGTGAGCCTGTATGTCCTTTCTCCTTCAACTTGTGGTGCCATCTTTATGCTCTGTTAAATTCCTATCACACATGATGCCAGCAGGGCGGCTCATGCCTGTACTCCCAGCAATTTGGGAGGCTGAGGCGGGTGGACTGCTTAAGGTCAGGAGTTAGAGACCAGCCTGGTCAACATGGAAACCTCGTCTACTAAAATACACAAATTAGTCAGATATGATGCTGAGTGCCTGTAATCCCAGCTACTCGGGAGGCTGAGGCAAGAGAATTGCTTGAACCCAGGAGGCAGAGGATGCAGTGAACCGAGATTGTGCAACTGCACCAATCCAGCTTGGGTGACAGAGCAAGACTCTTGTCTCAAAAAGCAAACAAACACAATTCCTATTATACATGAGTTTTGTCTCTGAGTTCTTTATTTTTTAAATTGGTCATTCTTCCTGTCTTAGCACAACACTGCTATTTTTAATTGTATGACTCCAAGAATATCTTAATATCTGAGAGGGCAAGGCCCTCTCCTTTTTACAATGAGAAATAAAGCTAGCCCATAATTTTGGTGTATATGGGTCCAGATTTCTCTAATGAACTATGGTTCTCTGAAGGTAGCTGGACTGGAGAGAGAAAGAGAGAAGGAGATAGTAAGTTACCTGACAGTACACCAAGGCAGGAGCAAGGTCTGGGTGGGAAGGGGCACAGTCCTTCCAGGTACAGCAGGAGGGTGAGCCGGAGTGTCCTCCAGCCCAGCTGCAGCCCTCCTAACCCAGGGCACTTGTGAATCCTGAGAAGGCTATGATATAAAGAACTGAGTTACCAGAGGCCCAGCTACGGGAATCCCTTAGAAAGAGCAGCTCATTAGAAGCAGGAGGAGCTTTCATCAGGTCAAAGAGGAAGAAAGCCACTGCCAAAGGTCAGCAGTCTAAAATAGATTACAGTAACATGAAGTTTAGAGCATGACATCAGCAAGGATGCAAAAAGTAGTAGAGAGCAGCAGGAAGGGAACTGAGGCCTATCTGCATTCCTCCCCCATCACATACCCTCTCAGAACAAGTGGTGATTCTCAAAGTATGGTCCACAGCCTGCTGATAGGGTCTTACAATGGCCTATAAACTGATCCAAAAATGCAAGTCCTTTCTTTGTGACACATGGGATCCACAAGCTTTCACTTTTATTTACAATTAGGCCTTACTTATTAGAAACCCATAAATTACTGAGTTACAAAAGTGTGGTATAGACAAAACCAAAAATAGTACTTTATTGGAGTATACTGTGAGCCCTATACCAGCATTCCATTAAGCAGTCTGCACACCAGGCAATATTCAACTGTACCGCACAGCCACTCTCACTCATGCCCACGCATGTATGGGGTCCCTACAGTTCTCTGGAATATGCTCTGTTATCAGTGCTGTCTTGAATTGGACACGGTGTGCAATCATATTACTGCTTTTAAATTATAAATGTGAGTTTGCTTAGCCATTAGTTCAGTTTCTGTAAATTATTTAGTTATTAGCTCTACAATGGGTACTGATGCATATTTAAGTCAATAAGATTTCTGACTTAATTTTCCAATTACAATGTCCAAGGCATGTATGAGTTACTGTTCAAATATGAATAATCTTTTTAAGATTTATATATAATCCTCTAAAATTTGTTTGTAGAGAGACGGTCCACCCCATCATCCAGTTCTTTCTCTACTGAAAGTGAAATTGGATGAAATAAGTAGAACAAGAGGTTTGTTGCCCTGAAGTTTGCTATAGTCAAAAAAATTTGTGGCTCATGCCAGCACTTTGCGATTCTGAGGCAAGAGAATCGCTTTAGTCCAGGAGTTCAAGATGAGCCTGGGCAAACATGGTGAGAACCCATTTCTACAAAAATATAAAAATTAGCCAGGCATGGGGGTGAGCACCTGTAGTCCCAACCACTTGGGAGGATGAGGTGGGAGGATTACTTGAGCCCAGGAGGTGGAGGTTGCAGTGAGCTGGGATTGTACCATTGCACTCTAGCCTGGGACACAGAGCAAGACCCTGTCTGAAACAAACAAACAAAAAAAATTGTGAGGAAATAATTAAGGAAGAAGAGCCAAGGAAAAAATATTTAGTCTGTGAAACAGGTGGGTGAATCAGGGGCTTCAGATATCAAGTATTGTTCTTTAGAGCACAAACTTTGAAAATAGGAAACCTTTCTCTGTCTCTGCTAGGGACTAACCCATTTAAAATTGTTTTCCCACCTGCAAAATGGAACAAGAGCAGTCCCTACTTTACCACTCCATCAGTGTGATCTCAAAAAAGACATCACTAGTCTTACCCGTAAAATGTGGAAATACTACCAAACATATCTAGCAGAAGATTAAATAAGATGATGCATGCAAAGCACTTTAGAACAATGTAAGCTCCAAGCACATAGTTGAATATTCAAAAAATGTAGGCCAGGTGCAGTGGCTCACACCTGTAATCCCAGCACTTTGGGAGGACAAGGCGGGTGGATTGCCTGAGGTCAGGAGTTCGAGACCAGCCTGGCCAACATGGTGAAACCCCATCTCTACTAAAAATATGAAAATTAGCCAGGCATGGTGGCAGGGGCCTGTAATCCCAGCTACTCAGGAAGCTGAGACAGGAGAATCGCTTGAACCTGAGAGGCGGAGTTTGCAGTGAGCTGAGATCATACCATCGTGCTCCGGCCTGGGTGACAGGAAACTGTCTAAAAAAAAAAAAAAAAAAAGGTAACTGATTATAACCTCCCAAGGTTGCTAGATTATAACCAACATGAGAGTAAGCCAGGCCTGTATTCATCTTTCTATCCCAAAATCCCAAAGACCTGACACAGAATATGCCAGGAATACTTCAACTGCCAATAAACATTACTGCTGTTGATTTTGAGCTTCCTGCAAATGAAGTGTGGGACTGACTTATGTGTATACATATGCACTTGAGTGTCTCTCTGTGTGTATGTAAGTGAAAAAGATCATCCTTATATACTTTCCATGTTCATGTAGGAATACATGAAGATCTACTTTAGCCATTTCAATGGCTGCAGGGTATCCGTCAAATGGACATGCCATTATTTATTTACTCAATCTTTTATTGTTTCCATTTTTTTCTTATAAACAGTGCAATGTGCACACCTGTACATGTATCTATGCATGCTTGTTCTGTATTTCTTTAGGAAATAAAACTGATGAATCAAAAGGTGTGTATATTTACACTTTTGAATACACACTATTATATTGCCTTCCAGAAACCCATTTATATAAGAAGAATGGCTTATTTATGCATGTACAGGGCATTATCATTCTAAAATCTCTGCCAATATGAAACGTATTGATAATACGGAAGAATAAAATAACAATTATGTACCATCACTTTTATACTTTGCATTTCTTTAAAAAACTGAGAATATTTTTGTAAATGAACACTAACCATTTATAATTTTCCTTCTATGAAATTAAGTTGTTCATGCATTTTATCAATTTTTCTCTTATTTAAGTGTTGGTTTTTCCAAACAATTTATATAAGCTTTTTATATATATTAAGAATATCACCTCTCTGTCATATATACCAAAAATTTTCCTGGCTTGTTATTCGTCTTAACTTTGCTTAGAATTTCTATAGAATTTTTTCAAACAGAAGTTTTAATAAAGGATAACTTTTTTTTTTTTGAGACAAGGTCTCACTCTGTCACCCAGGCTAGAGTGCAGTGGCATAAACAGCTCAGGCATGAACACGGCTCACTGCAGCCTCAAGTGAGGCTGGGCTTAAGCAAGCATCCTGCCTCAGCCTCCTAAGTAGCTGGGACTACAGGCGCACACCACCATACCTGGCTAATTTTTTTTTTAACTTGTTGTAGAGACAGGGTTTTGAATGTTGTCTAGGCTGGTCTTGAACTCCTGGGCTCAAGAGATCCTCCTGCCTTGACTTCTGAAAGTACTGGGACTACAGGCATGAGCCACTGTGCTGGCCAAAAGACAATGTTTTTCATTCTTTTATTTTATGGTTTGGTGTCAAGCTAATAAAATCCCTTTCTAAATCCCAAAATCATATTCTTTATTATCTTTTAGTATTTTAATTTAGTTCTTTACAAGTAAATCTCTAATCTAGCAGAAATTTATTTTTGTCTAAGGTGTGTATTTATTTTACTTACCTATTAATGGAAATTTAGGTTGTTTCCAGTACCTGGCTATTAACAAAGCTGCCACAAACATTTGTTTACAACTCTTTTTGTAGGCAAAGGTTTTCATTTATCTTGGGTAAATATCTATTAATACAATTGTTGAGTCATGTACTAAATATATGCTTAACTTTATAAGAAATTGCCAAATTGTTTTCCACAGTGGCTGCACCATTTTATATTCCATTTGACAAAACAAGAGAGTTGCTAAGTTGAAGAATGCCAATTTTTAAATTTCAACAATTTTAATGGGTGTGAAGTGGCATTTCACTGAGGTGTTTTTTGTTGTTCTTGTTTGTTGTTTTTTTTTTGAGGCTAGAGTGCAGTGGCCTGATCTCAACTCATTGCAACCTCTGCCTCCCAGGTTCAAGCAATTCTCCTGCCTCAGTCTCCTGAGTAGCTGGGATTACAGGCACACACCCAGCTAATTTTTTTTTCTCTGTATTTTTAGTAGAAACGGAGTTTCACTATGTTGGCCAAGATGGTCTCTATCTCCTGACCTCGTGATCCACCCACCTCGGCCTCCCAAAGTGCTGGGATTATAGGCGTGACTCATGGCACCCAGCCTCATTTTTTTAAAGGTTTTAATTTGCATTCCCTGACGTCTAATGATGATGAATCTTTTGAGGTGTGTCTTAATCCACTCTGTGTGCTATAACAACATACCTGAGACTGGGTAATTTATTTAAAAAAAAAAAAAAAAAGAAATTTATTTTCTCACAGTTTTGGAGGTTCCGAAGTCAAACATCAAAGCATTAGCACATTTGGTGCCTGGGAAAGCCCCAGCATCCTCTGCCAAGAGGGCACCTTAAATGCTGCATCCATGGAAGAGGAGAAACAGTGTGTCCTCATATGGCAGAAGGCAGAAGGGGCAAAAAGGGACCAAAGTCTCTGTCAAGCCCTTTTTATAATGGCATTCATCCATTTATGAGGGCAGAGCACTCATGACCCAATCACTTTCCTGAGGACCCCATCTTCCAACACTGTAGCACTGGGGATTGAGTTTCTAACACATGAATTTTTGGAAGGGACAAGAATATTCAAACCATAGCAAGGTTCTTATTGGTCATTGTTGTTGTTGTCGTTGTTTTTTAAGATGAGGTGTCACCATGTTGTCCAGGCTGGTCTTGAACTCCTAGGCTCAAATGATCCTCCCATCTTGGTCTCCCAAAAGTGCTTTCTCAACTACTTAACTAGGTTGTTTGCCTTCTTATTCAGTTGTAAGAGTTCCTTATATCTTCTGGATACAAGTTCTTTGCCCAAAGTATCTTGCCAATATCTTTCCCAGTGTGTGGCTTGCTTTTTATTTTCTTGATGGAACAATTTGAAGAGCAGAAAGAATCTCAATGGATACAATATAAGTATTTCTTTTATGGTTAATGTTTTTTGTGCCACCCCCAACAGCATGAAGATTTTCTCCTTTTCCATAAATTTTATGCTTAGGTCTATGATCCACTTAAAATTGATTTTTGTATATGGTGTGAGGTAGGAATTGCGGCTCCTTATTTTTCTGTATAGATATCTAGTTATTTCAGCATATGTTGAAAAGACTCCCTATCCCACTGAATTATGTTATTACCTTTATCAAAATTCAATTGACTACATATGCATGGTCTATTTCTGGACTCTATTCTGTCTACTGACCTTTCACCAATACTGTATTGTCCTGATTACCATAGTAAGACTTGAAGTGAGGTAGTGTAACCCCTCTTACTTCCATTTTCCAAAATTATTTTGGCTAGTATAGATCCTTTGTATTTTCATATAAATTTTAGAATCAGCCATTGATTTCTTTTTTTTTAAAAGCCTGCTGAAATTTTAATTAGGATTGCATTGAATCTATAGATCAGTCTTGAAAAAATGAGGACCTTCACTTGAGGCCAGGAGTTCAAGACCAGCCTGGGCAACAATTCAAAACCTTGTCTCTAAAAATAAAACACAGGTCAGGAGCAGTGGTTCACGCCTGTAATCCCAGCACTTTGGGAGGCCGAGGTGGGCGGATCACAAGGTCAGGAGTTTGAGACCAGCCTGCCCAACATGGTGAAACCCTGTCTCTACTAAAAACACAAAAATCAGCCAGGTGTGGTGGTCCAGCTACTTGGGAGGCGAAGGCAGGAGAATTGCTTGAACCTGAGAGGCAGAGATTACAGTCAGCTGAGGTCACACCACTACACTCCAGCCTGGGTGACAGAGGGAGACTCTGTCTCAAAAATAAAATAAAATAAAAAATATACAAATTAAAAATAGGTCTGGCAAGGTGGCTCACACCTGTAATCTCAAGGTGGGAGGACTGTTTGACAACAGGAGTTCAAGACCAGCCTAGGCAACAGCGTAAAACTCTGTCTTTGTAGGTATACTTTTTTTTTTTTTTTTGATGGAGTTCCGCTCTTGTTGCCCAGGCTGGAGTGCAAGGGCACGATCTCAGCTCACTGCAACCTCTGCCTCCCGAGTTCAATCAATTCTCCTGCCTTAGCCTCCTAAGTAGCTGGGATTATAGGCATGTACCATCACGCCTAGCTAATTTTGTATTTTCAGTAGAGACGGGGTTTCTTCCTATTGGTCAGGCTGGTCTTGAACTCCCAACCTCAGGGCATCTGCCTCAGCCTCTTGAAGTGCCTAGATTACAGGTGTGAGCCACCATGCCCAGCCATAAAAATTTTTTTTTTAAATCAGCTGGGGCCAAGTGCGGTGGCTCATGCCTGTAATTCCAGCACTTTGGAAAACTGAGGCGGGCGGATCAGGAGTTCATGAGATTAAGGCCATCCTGGCTAACACAGTAAAACCCCATCTCTACTAAAAATAAAATCAGCTGGGCGTGGTGGCATGTTCCTGTAGTCCTAGCTACCTGGGAGGCTGAGGCAGGAGAATGGCTTGAACCCAGGAGGTGGAGGTTGCAGTGAGCCGAGATCATGCCACTGTACTCCAGCCTGGGCGACAGAGTAAGACTCCGTCTCAAAAAAATTAGCTGGGCATGCCTGTGGTCCCAGATACTTAGGAGACTGAGGCAGGAAGATCACTTGAGCCAGGGGGGTTGAGGCTGCATTAAGCTGTGATCTTGCCACTGCAGTTCAGCCTGGGTGACAGAGCCAGACCTTGTCTCAAAAAAAAAAAAAAACAAAAAAAAAACACACACACACACCAAAAAAGTGGGAGGTGTCTTAATAATATTAAGTCTCCTAATACATAGGCATCATAACTCTCTCCTTATTTAGCTGTCTTTATTTAATCTCTTATTTAGATCTTTAATTTCTCTCAGCAGTATTTTTATAGTTTTCAGTGTAGAGGTCTTGCATATGTTTAGATTTATTTCTAAGTATCTTATTTTTTGATGCTATTGCAAATAATGTTGTTTAATCTTATTTTGTATTTGTGTGCTTCTGGTATATAGAAACACAACTGAGTTTTATATATTGTGTAATATTATTATATAGCAAGAAATATATATTTGGTTTCTGTTCCCAGTTCCTGAGACAGGGCTCTAGGAGCATTTTTTGTTCTAATGAAGTGACTCTTGGTGGGTTCCTTGACAGCCTCTCGTGATGAGGGCTGGTTACCAGGGGAACGAACAATGTGTTTGGAAGGCTGAAAGTTGAGTTTATCACCAATGGCCAATGATTTAGTCAATCATGCATACTAATGAGTTTTCCATAAAAATCCCTGAGCTATGGGGTCTGGAGAGTTTCCAGATTGCTGAATATATGGAGGTGCTGGAGAATGGCACACCTGGAGAAAGCATAGAAGCCCTGGGCCCATTTCCCTATCCTTCACCCGAAGTATCTCTGCCTCTGGCTGGTTTGTTTGTTTGTTTGAGATGGAGTATCGCTCTGTCGACCAGGCTGGAGTGCAGTGGCACAATCTCGGCTCGCTACAACCTCCGCCTCCGGGTTCAAGCAATTCCCCTGTCTCAGCCTCCAGAGTAGCTGGGACTACAGGCGCCCGCCACCACGCCCAGCTAACTTTTGTATTTTTAGTAGAGATGAGGTTTCACTGTATTGGTCAGGCTAGTTTCGAATTCCTGACCTCAGGTGATATACCTGCCTCAGCCTCCCAAAGTGCTGGGATTACAGGCGTGAGCCATGCCTGTGGCTGTTCATATGTATAATTTGAATATTCTTTATAACAAACCAGTAGACAGGAATGATTTCCCAAGTTCTGGGAGCCATTCTAGCAAATTAATCAAGCACAAGGAAGGGGTATTGGGAACCCGAATTTGTAGCCGGTTGGCCAGAAGTACAGGTGTATGTAATCACATTAACAGAACCACAGAAAAAACATTTGACAAAATTTAAAACCCACTCCAATAAAAACTTTCAGCAAACCAGGAAAAGAAGGAATTTTCCTCAAACTGATAAATGCTATCTGAAAAGTTGTACAACTAGCACCATATGTAATGAAGGACTTACGTTGCACCCAGGTAGATAATGCCAGAATTTTATTTTGTTTCGTTTTGTTTTTCTGTGACAGAGTCTCACTCTGCTACCCAGGCTAGAGTGCAATGGCATGATTCCAGCTCACTGCAACTTCTGCCTCTTGGGTTCAAGTGATTCTCCTGCCTCAGCCTCCCGAGTAGCTGGGACTACAGGCGAGTGCCACCGTAGTCAGGACGTGGCAGAACCAAATTGCAGTTTTCTAACTGAGAATGTATTGTTGCCCTGTAATAATGGAGTTCTAGGATAAAGTAGCAGGTTCCTTTGCTGTAGACACCTGTCTGCTGCTGGAACATGGCAATGGCACTTTCATCCTCCACTTCCAGGTGTGCAGGTGTGCCTGTTTCATGGATTGCCCGCTTGTCAAATGGGAATCTGATCTGCCTCACTGACAGACCCTCTCATTCACAATAGGCTTTCATTAGTTTGTTACGTGTTATATGCCTCTTAATCTCAAACTGCACCACAGAATCATCCTGCCCCACCACCTTCAAATTAATATGATCATTGTTCTTAGTGTTGACGCCTCCCTTGGCATTTCATGGGCCACAGGGAATGGCAGAGATCTCCTCAGATACTGCATCACTCAAGAGGCACCAGGTCCACACCAAAAGAGCTCATCAGCAGCACCAGCAGCAGTATCTTCTTATTTTTAGATTTCAGAAGTTTAGCTATGATGTACCTAGATTTTTTTCCCCTAATATTTATCGTCTTGAGGTTGGCTAAGCTTTTTGGATCTGTAAGTCAATGTTTTTAATCAAATTTAGAAAGTTTTCAGCCATTACTTATTTTTCCTTCAGATGAGTAGGTATGGGAAATTAATTTTCAAAAAAATAAAGTAATTTTTTCCTGCCCAATTCTCATATATATTAGATTATTTGATATTGCTTCACAGGTCTCTGAGGCTTTGTTCATTTTTCTTCAATATTTTTTCTTTCTGTGGTTCAGACTGGATAATTTCCATTGTGTTCTCTTCAAGCTCACTGCTTCTTCCATTATATCCAATCTGCTGTTAAGTGACACTTCCATTTCAGTTACTGTACTTTTCAGGTCCAGAATTTGCATTTGGTTCTTTTTCATAGATTCCATTTCTGTGCTGAGACTACTCATTGTTCACTACTATATTTTCCTTTAATTCTTTAAATATATTCATAATACTTTGTCTGCTAAGTGAAACACTGAGGCCATATTACCCATAGATTTTTCTTCTTGAATATGGATATTCTCCTATTTCTTTATATGTCTCAGTAACTTTTTTTGAACATTAGCCACTGTGGATATTACACATATAATGAATACCATTATCTTCCTATGAAGGGTGTCAACTTGTATTTTAGTAGATAGTTCAATGACTTCCTGATCACCCTGAACTTGTGTGGTCTTGTATGCATCATTAGTGTGACTCTGAGGAAAGCTCATGGCATTTTTGGCCTCTCTAACTTGCTGCGGGTTGGCTTTAGGCCTTGTTTGGGTGGGTCCACAGAAGATCTTACTCTTGGGTAAGATCTTTGCTCATAAGGCATGGCCTTTCTGGTGTCTCAGCTGGATGCCAGGGGTGTTAACAAAGTATTAATGAGATCTTTCTACTGATAGGGCTGGACCATCAACATTCCTGGCATTGCTTTCCCCTCAACAGGACTTGACCTCTAGTATCTCTTTTCTATTCATCCTGTACCAGCTGCTCTCTATGTGGTAAGTCTCAGGTGATTTTACCCCACGTATAAATAATAGGCCAGTCCTTAGCTTCAGCCTCACAGGAATGCCTCCATGGATTTCTGAGACCCTCTTGCTGAACAATTCCCTACCCTATGATGGTCCACCCCACAGATTCCAACTGTTTCAGCTGCCCAAACTCTGACCTCTGCCTCTTCAGAAGCTCAGGGGAAATCATCACTGCCTGTTTAGACTCCACTTATGGTACAGGGTTGGGAAACTGTCCTCAGAAAATGGAGCAAATGTGGGGCTCACCTCAAGTTTTCCTTCTCTTAGGAACTGAAATTTACTCTGCCTATTGTCTACAGGCTGACACAATTGCTTCATTTCTTTTGTCTAGTGTTATAGCTTTCTATAGAGAGAAGGCCAGTTCTGATACCACTTACTTCCTTACCATTGGAAGCAGAGTACCTACCTAAGCCACAGGGCAGAAACGTGGCAGCCTCCGCTTCATTTTTAAGACCGAAAACTAAGAGTTAATACGATATCCTATGTCTATTACACTCACTTCAACATGTCCTCCTAATATCAGATCCAACTTTCGCTTATGTGCCAGAGAGTATTCTCCATAGTAATCGGATCAACAATGTATACTTTATAATTTGAATGTATATTTTATAATTTATCTAGTTATAATCTCTTTTTTTATTATTTATTTATTTATTTATTTATTTTTTGAGATCTCACTCTGTCGCCCAGGCTGGAGTGCAGTGGCGCGATCTCAGCTCACTACAGCCTCCACCTCCCAGGTTCTAGCAATTCTACTGCCTCAGCCTCTGGAGTAGCTGGGACTACAGGAGCGTGCCACCATGCCCAGCTAATTTCTTTATTTTCAGTAGAGACAGGGTTTCACCATGTTGGCCAGGATGGTCTAGATTTCCTGACCTCGTCATCTGCCTACCTCGGCCTCCCAAAGTGCTGGGATTATCGGCATGAGCCACCAAGCCCGGCCATAATCTTTTATAAATAAGGGGAAGAACACAAAGGGCATTGTAATAATTGATTAACACAATAGCATGAATTTTTTAAAAAATTTTCAGACAGGGTCACACAGGCTGGAGTACAGTGTCATGACCACAGCTCACTGCAGCCTTGACCTCCTGGGCTCAAATGATCCTTCCACCTTAGCCTCTCAAGTAGCTGGGACCATAGGTGTGTACCACCACATTCAGCTAATTTTTAATTTTTTTTTGTGGAGACAGGGTTTCCCTATGTTGCCGAGGCTGGTCTTGAACTCCTGGGCTCAAGCAATTCTCCTACTTCAGCCTCTAAAAGTGCTGAGATTACAGGAATGAGCCACCTCACTTAGTCATGAATTTTTAAAGGTCTCACAACAGAAACTAATCCCATAAAAGATCTACTTTATTAATTAGAAATGAATATCCTTCCTTCACCTTCCTCTCTCCCTCCCTCCCCACTCTCTCCTTCCCCCTCTCTCCTTCCCCCTCTCTCCTTTCCCCCTCTCCCTCTCCCCCCATCTTTCTCTCTCTCTCTCTCTCTTTCAAGACAGGGTCTTACACTGTTGCCCGGGCTGGAGTACAGTGGCGTGATCATAGCTCACTGCAACCTCGAAATCCTAGGTCTAACTGATCCTCTTCCTCAGCCTCCTGAGTAGCTAGACTACATGCCATACAGGTGTGCACCACCATGCTTGGATAATTTTTAAAATTTTTTTTGTAGAGACAAGGCCTTGCGATGTTACCCAGGCTGGTCTCAAACTCCTGGCCTCAACTAATCCCCCCAGCCTCAAGCAATCCTCCCTCCTCAGTCTCCCAAAGTGCTAGGATTCCAGATGTGAACCACCATACCCAGCAGAAATATGTAAAAATTTTAATTAATAAAAATATGCAAGGCTTCCAGGAAATAGACCACTGTGAAATAAACGAGGGCTATTGTAAAGAGGCAACTACCCAACTCCTATACAAGGCACTGACCTAAATAAAGCATCAGAGCAAAGAGAAATAAGTCTTTTATCTTCATCTGGAGCTGAAGAAATAAGCACACCCAACTCTTTCTAACTCCAGAGACTGGTGATTTGTTCATTAAAATATGTATTAAAAATATATGTATCTATGTAGGTATATATATTTTTATCATACTACTTGTGTAATAATTCTACAGTACTTTTAAAAACAGGTTGATAAGCAGACTAATCTCACACTTGAAGCTTTTCACATTAGGCATTTGACCCAAGTCTTGGCAACCTGATCGAGCCTAGGTCACATGTGTCTCTAAGCTGCCCAAGACAAAGCAGTTTGTAGCCCTCTACAATACACCTTGGAATTAATGAAAACATAAATTTTCTATCTGGAAGGAATTCTATGCTTCAACACAGCATTTCACAAAGACTGCTCTTTTAGAACTCAATATATTATAATAATTATTTTGTTTTGTTCTCACATTATAGGCTAAGAGCATGAAGGCCTATGTTCATCTTATAGCCAGTTTACCCAGAACAGTACATGGACCATAACAAGAATATACTGCTTACTGAATGAATAATTTAATAATAATAAAAAACTCTAGCCTCAGGCCAGGTGCAGTGGCTCATGCCTGTAATCCCAGCACTTTGGGAGACTGAAGTGGGAAGATCACTTGAGCTCAGGAGTTTGAGACCAGTCTGGGCAACATGAAGAAATTCCATCTCTACAAAAATTTTTGAAAAATTAGCTGGACATGGTGGTGCACACCTGTAGTCCCAGCTACTTGGGAGGCTGAAGTGGAAGGACAGCATAAGCCCAGGAGGCTGAAGGGGCAGTGAGCTGAGATCACACCACCGAACTCCAGCCTGTGCGACAGAGTGAGACCCTGTGTCAAAAACAAAGAACAACTCTAGCCTCTTCCTCCTACCATGAAGAAATTCCAATAGGTAATTTGAGTAACTTATTCATAATAATTAAGAAAGGCTGGGCGCGGTGGCTCACGCCTGTAATCCCAGCACTTTGGGAGGCCGAGGCAGGCGGATCACAAGGTCAAGAGATCGAGACCATCCTGGCCAACACGGTGAAACCCCGCCTCTACTAAAAATACAAAAAAATTAGCCGGGTGTGGTGGCACGCGCCTGTAGTCCCAGCTACCCGGGAGGCTGAGGCGGAAGAATCGCTGGAACCCAGGAGGCGGAGGTTGCAGTGAGCCGGGATTGCGCCACTGCACTCCAGCCTGGAGGCAGAGCAAGACTCCGTCTCAAAAAAAAAAAAAAAAAGAAAGAAAAAGTAATGCTAAAGACATTTATTTTTCTAACTTGCGAATGTCCTCAACCTCCTCAGATGAAAGGCATACAAACTCTTGACTACATAGCCTCTCTGAAGCCTGTTTCTGTATCTGTAAAATTAGGATAATAAATAACTAATAAAAACTATGAGGATCAAATGAGATTCTGAATATATAGACCCTGCTATAGTATGGACAGACAGTAGATAATAAATTACTATTTCATCTTATCACCGTCAGTATTATTAAGCCATAGCTTAAATTTCCCAACATAACATTCATCTGGGTTGTGATGCTCCTTCAGCCTGACTCTGTTACTGAGTAAAGGACTCCTCTCTAGCCAGGCACAGTGGCTCATGCCTGGAATCCCACCACTTTGGGAAGCTGAGGCGGGCAGACCACTTGAGCCCAGGAGTCTGAGACCAGCCTGGGCAACATGACTAAATCCCATCTCTTCGAAAGATAAAAAAATTAGCCAGGAATAGTGGTGTGACCCTGCGGTCCCAACTACTTCAGGCAGCTGAGACAGGAGGATCACTTGAGCCTGGCAGATCGAGGCTACAGGGAGCTACGACTGCACCACTGCACTCTGGCCTGGGCAACAGAGTGAGACCTTGTTTCCAAAAAAAAAAGAAAAAAAAAAGAGGACCCGTCTGACTTGGTAAGCCACTCAGGGTTGGTCCTATTACTCTGTTCTCTGATATTACAGCACAGAAAATGATATGCTATGGTGACATAGTCTAAACAACCTATTGAAAGTCAAACATCTAAAAGGCTTGGGAGTCAGAATAATAGAAAAGCTATAGGCCGGGTGCAGTGGCTCACGCCTGTAATCCCAGCACTTTGGGAGGCCAAAGCAGGTGGATCATGAGGTTAAGAGATCAAGACCATCCTGGCCAAAATAGTGAAACCCCGTCTCTACTAAAAATACAAAAAATTAGCCCGGTGTAGTGGTGCGTGCCTGTAGTCCCAGCTACTCGGGAGGCTGAGGCAGGAGAATTGCTTGAAATTGGAAAACGGAAGTTGCAGTGGGCCAGGATGGCGCCACTGCACTCCAGCCTGGCAACAGAGCAAGACTCTGTCTCAAAAACAAAAATAAAAAAAAAAAAGAAAAGTCGTAAATACTGGTTAGTCAGCTAACAATTAATGGAAAGGACAGCATATAACTTCTGAAGCCTACAGCCCATGTGAATAGCACCTTGTCACCTTCAAACCTAATAAGCCTCCCTGTCTTCTTCTGATAACTTTCTCTTTCCCTCTTTTTCCTTTTACATCCCCTTCCTGACACTCTACTCCTACTTCTCTGAGCCCCTTTCATCTCTCTCTTTTTACCAGGTAGAATATTAAATTGTCTTGCTTTCACTATTTATTATATTTTCCAATAAATAATAAATATAGGTTTTAAAGATGGGAAATCAGAATTGAATTCCAGTTCCAACAATATAATCTTAGTAAATTAAAGTGTTTCAGTTTGCTCAACTGGAAAATGGGGATAATAATGGCATCTTCACAAAACCGTAGTAAGAATTACATTAAATGAAATTATATTTGTAAATCGTCTAGCCTAATGCCTGATAGACAATGAGTCTTCCATAAAGTTAATTCCCCTCCCTACTGATTTAGGAAAATCTTATCTGATCCTTGGTTATGTCTTCTACAGGTCAGTATCTCTTAGCAGAAAAGGAGACTCCTGTTCTTCACACACATTTCCATCTATATTTTTGATACAGATGGATCTACCACTACCAATGCAGACAGTGAATGCCTCTAAGGACAGAATCTTGCACTTTACTGATATAATCACTCTTTGTTCTGGGCAGTCTCCTAGATTTTAAAAATAAGTCAATGCAGATAAATTTAAGTAAACTTTTGAAACACAGGTAGTGATAATTATAAGCTAAGCATTTAAAAGGCACTTAAACATTCACATAAAATGATAAATTAAGGATATATCACCATATTTTAAAAACTGACTTAAAACTGTCTCAGTAGTTTGAGCCATGGGAGAAATAAATGAGCTACTTCATTGTAACTGTTCCCATGTTAGGGTCTTAGAACAACAGCAGGCCAATTGCCAGCTGCTTCTTTCAACTCACTACAGCTCACTTTAACCTCGTACCTAGAGACTGACTCTCTTATCAAGTGAGTTCTACACTGGTATCTGGTAGATGTTGGTAAAAATAAAACTACTTTAAGAAAAACACATCACTGAAGGTCAAAACAGGCCACTCTGTTCTGATTTTATATTATTTCCCATACCAAGCTCAGATAACAGTCAGACAAAACAACCAAAAAGAAAACCACTGTGGTCTCTGTGTGATATTTTAAGCTACACCCAAGAAAAGAATGTGCAAAGGCTGGTGCCGATCAACATAAGCCCTTCAACTGCAAGCCTAGAACCAAAACACAGGCCACGTCAGGTAAACAGAAACCAAATCAGTGGGGTTCAGGCGAGGTGGAAGACACGATACAACACATGAGACCAAGTGCACAAAGAGAAGAAAAAAATGAGGAGTTACTGCGTAGGGAAAAAAAGCCATCATTGTGGTCAGGTGCAAGTTCAATAGCAGCAAGGGCTACAAAGATTCAGTAAACAAGGTTTCTTTAGGGAAGACAAAACAGAGACAGTATTATGCTGAAAATTCAAGGAAAAGGTAAAGACAAATGTTTTAAGAGCAGATGGAAACTAACTTCAATACTAATCCCTAAGGCAACAAATGCCAAAATAGAGTGACAATATGCTACAGCAATTAGAAAGAACAAAAGCATTCAAGAACTACAAGTATGAATATAGTCTGGGTTTTTATTGAAGAACAGCACATTCTCACCAAGTCTGTAAAAGGAACTGAGATTTGCCATGGCATGCAATTTTTAAAAAAACAGTTAAAAAGGCAGGCAATTTCTAAGCCTAAGTCCCAGAAATGTTCAGTTTACTATCGTTGCCCATCTCTGAAGAATATAAGCGCACTGCAGCCACATGAAAAACCAGTAACTGACCAGCAACAGGCTTCTCCTGGGGTGAGCTAGAGTGACTATACTTACTGGAGTCCTCCTCCCACTGGAGTAGGTGCAGCTTCCACGCAGAATAATACAAAAATCCCAGTACCAGAAAGAGGCAGAGGGCTAGCAGCAGATTGCGCACAAACACCAAGAGTCCCATCTTCACATGATTTACAATTTCCTACATGACCTAAAAGAGAAAAAGTTTAGTTCTTAAAAGACAAAGCACTCATCTTATTGATATACTCTCTCTTAAAATAAAGTATCTATACAGAGAATTTCCAAATGAAGAACAACTTAAAGTTATCAATTTTATATCATGACATCTTCCAACCTGCTTATCCCCATCTCAAGAAATAGCTTCATCATCAGCCAGTGCCAAGCCAGAAAGCAGCTGTCACCCTTGCTTCCCCACCCCAACCACTGACATCCAGTCCCTGACTAGTTCTGGCAATTCTAGCCTCCCAGATAAACCTCAAATCATATCCCCTTCCCATGATCACTACCCTAGTTTGTGCTACCACAGCATTCCCACAAACACGTTTCCCTGCCTCCAAATTTATACTCTCCAAATCCATTTCCACATGGCACAAGAAGTCTTTTAACAACACAAAATCTACAATATCCCTGCTTAAACCCTTTGCATTCATTTTCTACTGCTGCTGTGGCAAAGTGTCACAAACTCAGCAGATTAAAACAACACAAAATTATCTCAGAGTTCTGAAGGCCAAAATCTGGGTATGGTGAGGCTCAGCTTGGTCCTTTGCTTAGAGTCTCACAAGGCCAAAACCAAGGTGTTGGTAGGGCTGTGTTCCTTTCTGGAGGTCCTGGAGAATCCACTTCCAAGCTCACTCAGGCTGTTGGCTGAATTCAGTTAGTGCAGCTATAGGGCCAAGGCCCCCGTTTCCTGGCGGGTTATCCACCAGGGGCCAGCCTTCACTCCTGCAGTCCTTTCCACGCTTTCCATGGGGTCCCCTTCAGCCCCTCTCACTCTTTGAATCTCTCCAAATTCCTC
This sequence comes from Cacajao melanocephalus, assembly GCA_963573385.1. Lineage (NCBI taxonomy): Eukaryota > Metazoa > Chordata > Mammalia > Primates > Pitheciidae > Cacajao > Cacajao melanocephalus. The sequence continues at coordinate 7,146 of CAUYLG010008320.1, read as the reverse complement.
CTCCACCATATCTTCCTTCTCTTCCACCTGGAGAAACTTCTTTGCTTTTTGGGGCCCATGTGACTCTACTGGGCCCACCTTAATAATCCAGGATAACCTCCCTATTTGAAGGCCAAGAACCTTCATTTTATCTGTGAAGTCCCTTGTGCCATGTCGAGTAACACATTCATAGGTTCCAAGGATTAGGGTGTGGATATTTTTAAAGGGCCATTCTGCCTAACACATCTTTCATTCAATTCTCAACTCCTCTGAATAAAGTAATTAGAAACTTCTGACTGAGCCTCAATTTATTCTCCAATCCATTTCTTGCTTCTCTCAACCTAATTTGTGCCCTACACTCTAGTTACTGTACTTTCTATTGACTGAACATTGCCTTGTTGTTTCTATCCTCAAGGCCTATCTGGAATTTACCCACCCTGCTGTTGTACCTGCTGTACATCCTTTTATGTAAAAGGATGTATAGCTGGTACACTTAAATGTAAAATTTAACACTAGCCAAGAAGACTGTCCTGGGTCAGGTGCCCCACCAACCCCAATCAAATATCCCAACCACAAAATGACATAAGGGGAAAAAAATGGCCAGACACAGTGGCTCACGCCTGTAGTCCCAGCACTCTGGGAGGTCAAGGAGGGTAGACCAAGAGGTCAGGAGATTGAGACCATCTTGGCCAACATAGTGAAATGCCATCTCTACTAAAATTACAAAAATTAGCCGGGTGTGGTGGCGCACGTAATCCCAGCTACTCGGGAGGCTGAGGCAGGAGAATCGCTTGAAGCCAGGAGGCAGAGGTTGCAGTGAGCTGAGATTGCACCACTGCACTCCAGCCTGGCAACGGAGCAAGATTCTGTCTCAAAAAAAAAAAAATTATGTATAAATATTAACAATGATGTTACAAAATATTATAATTTACAGATAATATAATTGTCCACCTAGGAAAGCCAAGAGAAGATACTAAAAAATCATTAGAATAGGAAGTTCAATAAAGTAGCTGATTATGATTATAAGATTAATTTACAAAAATCAACACATTCTTAAAAACCATATGAGCAATAACCAGTTAGAAAATGTAAGGTGGGCCAGGTACAGTGGCTCACGCCTGTAATCCCAGAACTTTGGTAGGCTGAGGCAGGAGAATTGCTTGAGCCCTAGAGTTTGAGACCCTATCTCTATATGGTGAGACCCTATCTCTACAAAAAGAAAAATTAAAAAATTAGCCAGGCCTAGTAGTGTGCCCCTGTGGTCCCAATTACTTAGGAGGCTGAGGCAGGAGGATTGCTTAAGCCTGGGAGGTCAAGGCTACAGTGAGTTGTGAGCGCACCACTGCACTCGAGCCTGGGTGACAGAGCAAAACTCTATCTCAAAAAAAAAAAAAAAAAAAAAAAGAAAGGAAAAAAGGGAGGGAAGGAGGGAGGAAGGAGTGAAGGAAGGAAACATAAAGTGAAAAAATTCCATTCATGATGGCAACAAAATCTATAAAATAACTAAAAATAAACATAGCTAGAAATAGAAATGGGCAAGACTTTCACTAAAGAACATAAAATATCTGAGTAAATAAAGAGACAAAAGAGGTTCTTAAGAGAGAAGATTCAATTGGAAATATGTCAGTTTTCCTGAAACGTGAGCTTTCTATCAATTCAGTTTCATTCCAGTCAAAATCTATGAATTTTCTGAACTTGGATCTAAAGATAACCTGAAGAGTTCATGCCCAAGAAGAGCCAAGAAACTTCTTAAAATGAAAAATAACGGGATGAGAATCTGCCTTGCCAGATATTGAACCAACTCAAAGCTGTAATTACTAAGATAGATAGGTACTGGCACAGGAAAAAACAGATGGGTCAACGGAAGAGAACAGAGTCTAGAAATAGGTTCTTTCAAATAGAGAGATACATATACACACTTATATAAATGAGTTTACTTTATACATATATATAAATATACTCAATTTAGTCTATGCTAAGCATGTAAATATAAAAATGGGAGAAAGGCCTGACAAGCTATACAGCTGTTAGCGTGCTTACCTCTAAGGAATAGGATGCGATGATGATAAGTAGATGGGACTGGAAGGACTTTTACTTTTCCCTTTGTACACTTCTGAATTAAATTTATTTGTCACAGGGCCTAGCATGGTGGCTCAGACCTATAATCCCAACACTTTGAGAGGCCAAGGCTGGAGGACCGACTGAGACCAGGAGTTCAAGACCAGCCCGGGCAAGATGATGCGATAAGACCCCATCTCTACAAAAAAACAAAAATTAGCAGGACATGGTGACACATGCCTGTAGTCCCACCTACTTGGGAGGCTGAGGCAGGAAGATTGCTTGAGCCCAGGAGTTCAAGGCTGCAGTGAGCTATGATCATGCTACTACACGCCAGCCTGGGCAACAAAAAGAGATGCTGTCTCTTAAAAACAAAACAAAACAAAACAAAAACCTATATTTTATAAAGTCATAAATATTGCCTCCATTAATGTTTTACTATTAAAAAAATCAAACAACACACTATAGAAATGTAAGTTGGTAGACTCCTTTGGAAACAATTTAGAAGTATCTATTGAAATTTACGACATTCATATACCTTAACCCAATCTTTCTATTCCTGTGACTTTTTTTCAAACAATACTCCAACAGATATTAAAAAGGACATGTACATGAATGTTCATTAGCAACTCTGAGTATAACAGCAAAATACTAGAAACAGTTTAAATGCACAGTAATAGGGAACCCAGTAATTAAATTATGGTAAGTCTCCCTGGTCACATCAGTTGAGGTCTTAGCAGGAAACAGATGGCATATGCAAAGGAGTAAACTGAAGAAAGTTTAATGACAGGATTTTTTTATAGTTGTGTAAGCAAGGTTTAAAGGAACCAATAAGGGATCAAGAAGCATCCAGGGACTAGCAACGGCAGGAAGCTATTTCTACCCTTCAACCCAAAAGGGCAAGAGAAGAGAAGGGTGTCCCTGGAGCCCAGCAAGAGCTGGCTGGAGAGAGGCCACCCTACAGGAGCAGTGATCACAGACAATGAGCATAGCTGCTACCAGAATCGTGGCAAGGGGCAAGGGGTAAGGGGTAAGGGATAAAACACAGTCTGACTTCTCCCACCACTGGCCCTCAGATCTCCTGTCAGGGCCTTTTATCAGCTGATCCCAGCTAGAAGTCAGAAGGCAAGGAAGGTCAGATGATGCAGGTAACAGAGATCAGTAGCCAGGACACAGAAGAAAAGAAGGTGAATAAAGGATCTGTGAGGGCAGGAGAATAATGGTATAGAATATGATGTACCAGCTGGAAAGAATGAGGTATATCTGCATGTACTAAGAGAGAAGTGTGTCTAGGACACATTGCTAAGTGAAAAAAATCTAGCTGTAGAATAGTATGTATATATACGGCCCCATACTGGCAACAACAAACAAAGATGACAATAATATTTAAAAATTAAGATTAAAGGCCAGGTGCCATGACTCATACCTGTAATCCCAGCACTTTGGGAAGCTAAGGCTGGTGGATCACTTGAGCCCAGGAATTCAAGCCCAGCCTGGGCAACACAGTAAGACCCTGCCTCTACAAAATAAAAATTTTTTAATTAGTCAGGCATGGTGGTATGTGCCTGTAGCCCAACTAATTGGGAGGCTAACGCAGGAGGATTTCTTGAGCTCAGGAGGTTGAGGCTGCAGTGAGCCAAGGCTGCACCACTGTTCTCCAGCCCAGGTGACAGAGTGAGACACCATCTCAAAGAAAAAAAAAATTAAGACAAAGTGTCAAGTACATACATAAAAGAATATGCACCAAACTACTGACAATAATTATCTCTGAAAAGTGGGCTCAGATGGAATATTTTGACAAAGTATTTATTTATCCATATATTTATTTTTAATTTTTCTATTTATAAAGTAAATATATAAAGTTTTCAAAGTGAAATAGAAATCAGAGACTTGATGGCTAGGCATGGTAATCCTAGCACTTTGAGAGGCCAGGAATTTGAGACTAGCCTGGGCAACATAGTAAGATCCTGTCTCCAGAAAAAATTTAAAAATCAGCCAGCCATGGTGGCATGGGCCTATCGTCCCAGCTACTTGGGAGACTGAGGTAGTAGGATCACTTGAGCCCACAAGTCTGAGGTTACAGTGAGCCATGATCATACCACTGCACCCCAGCCTGGACAACAGAGCAAAACTATGTCTAAAAAAAAAAAAAAAAAAGAAATCAGAAACTTGTATTTCTAAAAGCACAAAGAACTATATATCTTGTCCAAACTTCCCACTGAAAACAACTAAAACTGTAAGTTGTAAGTAGCCTGCTCACAAAAGGCAAGTGAAGTGGTTCTTAGAAAGATTTTTCTTTTCTTTTAGAAGAGGGCAGAAGTGGCTGGCACCACCCCTTTCCCTCTTTCTGTGCTGAATGCAGACGTGATGCTGAATTGCCACAGCCATACACTGACCACAGCCCAAGGCTTTGGCAGACACACAACAGTGAGTCAACAGATGTACCCATTCTTTAATAAATACAATAGTGAGAGGGTTGAAGTAATCACCTATTTTATTTTATTTTTCCATTAGGGAAAACAATCTTCAAATGACAAGAGTAGAACAAACCCCAAGGAAGAAACTAATTTCCAAACGTAGACAACATACAAAAGGGCTAAAAAGAGCTTAAAACAAGCCAAAGCCTCCAAGACAAGGAGAACAACATCCCAAGATCCCATAAGAGATGTAATTTCAAACTGACCACTAGGACAAGAGTCTGACACATTCTACAAATGAGGCTGTGGGGTAAAAACAGGCTCTTTCATACGTTACTGGTGGCGGAAAAGATTTGAAAATATCTAACAAAATTACACATATTTTTAACCCTTTAACCCAATAGTCTCACTTCTAAGAAACTATCCCAAAGATACACTGACAAAAATACAAATGTCTTATGGGCATGGCCACTTACAGTAGCACATAACAGAATAAGACTCAATGTACTCCAAATGTCCTTCAACAGGGGTTGAATAAACTATGGTACAGCCACAAAATAGGTATTATGCACCCACAAAAGGAAATGAGCTCCCTTGATCCCTTCCTTTCTAAATAATTTAATCTAAAAACCAATAGGCTTTAGGGAGAATCACACGTGCCTAGGGTGAAAGGGGAGTGAGGGGCATTAGTCCATGTAAGGGATCTAGGGTGTGGCAACAGGTGATTTGGGATTGACCAGATAAGTAAATATATTGCAGCTAATGGGAACAAGATTTCCCAATGATGGAGAAGAAAGTTACAAATCAGGAAAGGGAAAACTAGAATCTATCTTTTGACTTGTATTGGAATTGGAGGTATTCATTGGAAAAAATATTTTTGTTGTTGTTGTTTTTGAGACGGAGTTTTGCTCGTCACCCAAGCTGGAGTGCAGTGGCGCGATCTCGGCTCATTGCAACCTCCACCTCCTGGGTTCAAGTGATTCTCCTGCCTCAGCCTCCTGAGTTGCTGGGATTACAGGTACATACCACCATGGCAGCTAATTTTTTGTATTTTTAGTAGAGACAGGGTTTCATCATGTTGGCCAGGCTGGTCTCGAACTCCTGACCTCAAGAGATCCATCCACCTTGGCCTTCCAAAGTGCTGGGATTACAGACGTGAGCCACCATGCTGGCCAAAAATGTTTTTTGTTTTTTTGAGATGGAGTTTCACTCTTATTGCCCAGGCTGGATGGAGTGCAATGGTGTGATCTCAGCTCACCACAACCTATGCCTCCCAGGTTCAAGTGATTCTCCTGCCTCAGCCTCCCAGTAGCTGGAATTACAGACATGTGCCACCACACCTGGCTAATTTTGTATTTTTAGTAGAAACGGGGTTTATCCATGCTGGTCAGGCTGGTCTTGAACTCCCAACCTCAGGTGATCTACCTGCCTTGGCCTCCCAAAGTGCTGGGATTACAGGCATGAGCAACTGTGCCCAGCCTCAAAAATGTTTTTTAATATATAACAAGGTGCAGTGGCTCACATCTGTAATCCTAGCACTTTGGGAAGCCAAGACAGAAGGATCACTTGAGCCCAAGAGTTTGAGACCAGTCAAGGCAATATAGTCTCTACAAAAAATTGTCTCTATAGCTGGGCGTGGTAGTGAACACCTGTAATCCCAGCTACTTGGAAGGCTGAGGCAGGAGAATGGCTTGAACTGGGGAGGCACAGGTTGCAGTGTGCGAGATCATGCCACTGCACTCCAGCCTGGGTGACAGAGCAAGACTCTGTCTTGAAACAAATAATAATACGTGTGTGTGTGTGTGTGTGTGTGTGTGTGTGTGTAAATGTATGTGTATATGTGTGTATATGTGTATATATAAAGATATAAAAATAAATATAGTACAGATGTGTGTACATGTGTGTGTATACACACGTAATTTTTTTTTAAATTGAGACACTGTCTCAAAAAAAAGAAAAAAAATTATCTCTACAAAAAATTTAAAAATTAGCTGGGCATGGTGGCACATGCCTGTAGTTCCAGCTACTCAAGGGTCTGAGGTGGGGGGAGCACTTGAGCCTAGGAAGTGAAGGCTGCGGTGAACTGAGATCATGCCACTGCACTCCAGCCTGGGCAACAAAGAGAGACCCTGTCTCAAAAATAATAATAATAGGGCCAGGCACGGTGGCTCATGCCTGTAATCCTAGCACTTTGGGAGGCCAAGGTGGGCAGATCACAAGGTCAAGAGATCGAGACCATCCTGGCCAACGTGGTGAAAGCCCGTCTCTACTAAAAATACAAAAACTAGCTGGGTGTGGTGGTGTGTGTCTGTAATCCTAGCTACCTGGGAGGCTGAGGCAGGAGAATCACTTGAACCCGGGAGACAGAGGTTGCAGTGAGCCAAGACTGTGCCACTGCACTCTAGCCTGGCAACAGATGATAATAATAATACATAAATATATATGTGTGTGTGTGTATATATGTACATGTACAGGTGTATATGTGTATATATATAGATATAAAAATAAATATGCAGATAGTGTTTACATTTGTGTGTATATACAAATATAATTTTTTTTAATAGAGTTTTTGTCGTTCAGACCAGAGCGCAGTGGCATGATCATACTTCACTGCAGCCACGACCTCCTGGGCTCAAGTGATCCTCCCATCTCAGCTTCACAAGTAGTTAGGGCCATAGGCACATGTCACCAG
>CAUYLG010008319.1:0-30091 GCA_963573385.1 Cacajao melanocephalus | reverse complement strand
ATTGATCCTTTCACCACCATGTAATGTCCCTCTTTGTTTCTTAGGGTCTTTGTTGCTTTAAAGTCTGTTTTATCAGAGACGAAAATTGCAGCCTCTGTTTTTTTTTGTTTTTTTTTTCTCTCTCTCCCTTTGGTTGGTATGTCTTCCTCCATCCCTCTGTTTTGAGTCTTTGTGTATTGCATGTGAGATGGGTCTAGATACAGCATACTGATGGATTTTAGCTTTTTATCCAATTTGCCTGTCTGAGTCTTTTGATTGGGGCATTTAGTCCATTTAAATTTAGGATTAATATTTATATATGTGAGTTTGATACTACCATTTAATGCTAGCTGGCTGTTTTGCCCATTAGTTGATGTAGAGTCTTCATTACGGTGATGCTCTTTACCTTTTGGTATGTTTTTGGAATGGCTGATACTGGTTGTTCCTTTCTATTTGTAGTGCTTATTTCAGAAGCTCTTGTAAAGCAGGCCTGGTGGTGATGAAATCTCTGAGTTCTTGCTTGTTCTCAAAAAATTTCATTTTTCCTTCACTTATGAAGCTTAGTTTGGCTGGATATGAAATTCTGGGTTGAAAGTTCTTTTCTTTAAGGATGTTGAATGTTGGCCCCCACTCCCTTCTGGCTTGTAGGGTTTCTGCTGAGAGATCTGCTATGAGTCTGATGGGCTTCCCTTCGTGGGTAACCCGACCTTTCTCTCTGGCTGCCCTTAGCATTTTCTCCTTCATTTCAATGCTGGTGAATCTGATGATTATGTTCCTTGGGGTTGCTCTTCTTGAGGAATATCTTTGTGGTGTTCTCTGTATTTCTTGGACTTGAATATTGGCCTGCCTTGCTAGGTTGGGTAAGTTTTCCTGTATAATATCCTGAAGAGTATTTTCCAGCTTGGATTCATTCTCTTCATCATGTTCAGGTACACCTATCAAACATAGATTAGGTCTTTTCACATAGTCCCATATTTCTTGGAGACTTTGTTCATTCCTTTTTAAACTTTTTTTCTCTAATCTTGCCTTCTCATTTTATTTCATTGAGTTCATCTTCGACCTCTGATATCCTTTCTTCTGCTTGGTCAATTCGGCCATTGAAACTCGTGCATGCTTCGCGAAGTTCTGTTGTGTTTTTCAGCTCCATCAATTCACTTATATTCCTCTCTAAGTTGTCCGTTCTCGTTAGCATTTTGTTAAATCTTCTTTCAAGGTTCTTAGTTTCTTTGCATTGGGTTAGTACATGTTCTTTTAGCTCACCGAAGTTTCTTATTATCCACCTTCTGATGCCTGATTCTGTCAGTTCATCGCACTCATTCTCCATCAGGCCTTGTTCTCTTGCTAATGAGGAGCTGCGATCCCTTGTAGGAGGAGAGGCATTCTGATTTCGGGTGTTCTCAGCCTTTTTGCACTGGTTTCTTCCTATTTTTGTGGATTTATCCACCTGTCGTCTTTGTAATTGCCGACTTTCAGATTGGGTCTGAGTGGATGTCTGGCTTGTTGGTGATGAAGTTTTTTCTGTTTCTTAGTTTTCCTTTGGCGGATGCCCCTTCCCCACAGAGCTAGGCCTTCCTGGGTTCAGCTGTGCTTACTGTGAAACTCTCAGTCCTCAGCGCTTCCAATTGCTGTTCTCTTTGTGGGGATGGGACCAGCTGAGCCCAACTCAAAGGGCACTCAGCCCCGTATGCTCCTCACTGAGAAGAGCCACGCTGCGCTGGGGCACCAGCAAAACAGCCGCATCGGCCAAAAGAGTCGCGCTGGAGACCCGTGTGGCTCCTTCGCTGGGTAGCACCCAGTTTGTGGGCAACAGAAATTCGTCTGAAATTGTGGTGTCCACTTGCTCACTGCACTTTCACTGGGAGCTACAATCCTGAGCTGCTGCTAATCAGCCATCTTGGATCTCTCCTACTTATGCCACTTTTATTTCATTTGTAAAACACAAAGATTATGAACAAAATCATACCTGTGCTTTGAAATATCTCTGTGATACTTCCTCTTTTATGATTCCCTGCTGTAACTACAACTAACCTTTCTTTCTTTTAACACTACCAAATTTATTTGTTTTATTGACTATAACATACGTATCATAATATTGACTTGTTAAAGGTTCAATTTAATGATTTTTGGTGACGTCAAAGAGTTACACAGGCAATACCGCATTTCTACCTCTCCAAAAAAACAAAAAAACATGGCCCCTACTTTTGTCTTCTCTGCCCCTTGACCTTAGGTAACCACCAATTTCCTTTCTCTCTCTAAGGATTTGCCTTTTCTGGACATTTTACGTAAGTTGATTTATATAATACATGGTCTTTTATGACTGAATTTCTTGAGTTATTTAATGTTTTTTATTTTTATCCACATAGAAGAAAATATCCATCGATACTCTATTTTTTTTTAATATTGACTAAGCTCCATTGTATAGATATATCACATTCTTCAAGTTCCCTTTTTAGTCTAGTTTTGAAGAATACTTGTTTGGATATTAAATAAAACCTAAAATGTTGACTGATTGAATATTCTTATTGTGTTTTACAATGGCTTTCTGCAATAATGATTTTAAAAGGATCATGATCTTTAGGAAGTAGATAATATATTAGGCCTTAAATAAAAGGTTTAAAGAAGTTTCTTTAAGACATAAACTTTAAAAGCATTCACATTTTTTTTTCATTTCATCTTATACTGTAATTAAGAAAAGATTCTCAAGAATGAAAATGAATTAAGACACATCTACTTAGACTATCTTATGTGTGGAAAAGTGAAAAACTGTTTCTTTAATCTGTTACTTTTTATTTGTTATTGATTTTTTCATTTTAAAATATAAAAATAGTGCCTAAAGCAACTTTCTTGAAAGTGGTAACAGTTTTAAACTCAGCAGTTGTTCTTGCCTTTTTCCTTGTACAAAGCTAGAAGAAAAGTTATTTTTAATGACAATTGTGTACAAATTTGATGTTGGTGGAGTTGGTGGAAACATCCATGATATAAAAATAAAGCATACCTGATAGTGATATTAGAAAGGTTGTAATTTCATCCTCAGTTTCCCACTTGCAATTTATGACTTTGAGAACTTCAGTGGAAATTACAGCTTGTAATTTCTACACTAGAAGCCACTCATCCTTACCGTTATTTCAGAGTCTCTCAAATACTATATTCTCTAATTACCTTGACCTAAAAATAACTATTGTTATGTTGTTTTGCTTTGTTTTTCACTGTTTCTGGATGCTTCATCATTCTCAGATCTCTACTGCATCAATACCCAACTTCTTTAGGAAAACCACAAATACTTTATTTTTCCTAGAATATCACTAACCTAAGTAAGCAAAATTAGTTGATTTTACTTACTGAAATTATTTTACTTACTTAGAAATTTATTACCCACTATTGCAGATCAAACCCCCAGGACTCAGGAAGTGAGAAGCAGAAAGTAGTTTACTCTTGTTGCATGAACAACAAAATTATTCATTTCCAAGTAACTTTTAATAGTACACAGCCAGTACAACAGCATCCCGTGTACTCTGGTCAGTACATAGAAGGCCATTCTATCATTAGAAAGTTGCTCCAAGTCATATTATCACAATAAGATCAAATTCACTAAAGTACTGACAAGTTTAACAGCAAAAGACTAAGATAACCTTATGAATTAACAGCATTTATTTTCTCTGTTGACCTTTCTAAAAAAGAAAAAAAAGAAAGTTTCCAGAATACACTTCTGCCTCCTGTGTTTATTCTTCTGCCTTAAATATTGAGGCTTATTTTGCGTATGACGTACCAATATTTGGGAGGAAAAGCTGTCATTGTTTAGATACCCACTTGAAGCACATTCAGCTCTGGCTGCTGCATCCTGCATGCCTTCTTGCCCCAGCTCCATAGCTTGTTAGGTAAAAGGTGAGGCAATGGCAAAGCCACTATTTACAATGAACGTTATAACTTAAAAATAGTCTATTCTGTTGTTGTTCCCTTTCCTTTTTTTCTCACTCTAATTCCCCAGGGTCATTGATTATGAAATGAGCTAGACTCAGTGCCAGACCCCAGGGAAACAGCACAGAATTGTACTCTGAATTAGGAAAATTTACTGAAGAAATAAAATGTTTTCTGTTTATATTGTAAGACATATAAGTACTCATAAACAAACGTTATTGAGTATATTATTTCCCTTACATAGTAAGACATATAAGTACTCATAAACAAATGTCATATTATTTCCCTTGACATTTAACTTTACCAAGTTGGAGCCTGTTGTGTTTTTATAGTAATATTAATTAAAAATGAGGTGCAGGAATGCCTATCTCCCTCTCCTATTATTAATTGGAAGAAAGAGAGTCTGAACAACTTTCCAAGATTTTTCCTTAAAAAACTCCAGAACCAAAATATAAACAAAAAAGGAATTGCCGTCGTACCTGTAACATTATTCAGGTCGCACTGTGGACCAGAGAGCTCTCATTCCCAAGTATTGCTGCCATTGTTTTTCCTTCTGGGGCTCTGTTTGTCTGTCTTTTTCTCTCAATTGTTGTCCATCCTACTTTTTTTATTAAGATTTTTTTCATCTGTTCAGACTCCAGTATATTGTATATATTGATCTTTTACTCTGTGACCTTGCTGAACTTGCTTATTTGTTCTTATAGTGTGTTATGGATGTCTTAGGATTTTTGGCATTACAAGACCGTGTCATCTGTGAATATCAACAGTTTTACTTCTGTCTCTTCAGTAGTTGCTTTTACTTCTTGTACTTGCCTGATGTCACTGGCCAGAATCTTCAGTCCAATATTGAATAGAATTAGTAAGAGAGGACGTTCTTACCTTGCTCCTAATCTAAGAAGGAAAATATTTCTTTCTCACCAGTAAATACAGGATGATATAATCCATAGGTTTACGTCGATGCCCGTTATTAGATTGAAGAAGTTTCCATCTATTCTTAGTGTGTTGAAGGTTGTTGTTTTAATAAATGAGTGTTGGATTTTTTTCATATGCTTTTTCCTGAGACTATTGAGATACCCATGTAGTTTTTGTCTTTTATTCTGCTATTGGGGTATATTACATCATTAACTGATTTCGCATGCCAAACAAATTTTGCATTACTTGGATAAATCTCATTTATACTTGACATATTGTTATCTTGCATATTGCTGGATTCAGTTTGCTAAAAGTTGTTGAGGATTTTTGTGTGCACATTCATGTACTAGGTTTTCAACAAATACTTGTTGAATAGAGAAAGGAAAAGTGAACGCTAGCTTGAGGTATGACATTAGAGAATTGGGGAATAAAAACACACAATACAACAGAGAGTGCATGGACTAGTGATTATGAGTTATTAGCAGAAATGAAAGGCAGCACATGTACCACTTCAATTTTATATTCTCCAGCACCCTCACTAACAACAGACAGAGCCATCCTTAAGCAAAGAATAATCTTCCTCTGAAGTTGAAATAAACTACTCTGCAGGTTTGATCAATTTGCTTTGTTCTATTTACATAATGTTACTGGCAAGAATCAGCTTTCTCTTCACTAAAGTCTCTCAACCCATGCTGGATACAACACAAAGCAGAAGAAAAAACACAAGAGAAAGAATTGTTTCATTTTCAATTCAATCTGACATGCTCTCTGAAATTTCATTCAACAATTTGTTCCAGGTGGAAGTCAAGAATGGATATTAAGGTTAGGAGGTAAAGGTTTGATAAGAAATGAGGAATAATGGTAGAGCTTTGTCCCTCAAAATACTAATCCATTATTCAGGAAAAAAAAAATGGTGACTAAATGTGGTGAAACCTATGACACTCATTTGATCAGAGTAAACATCAGAAGAAATGAGACAGGTTAACATTATGTACTTCCTGACATAATGTACAGAAAAAAGCAGAGCAAATCTGATGTTTTTTCTGCCAAACACAAATAGCCTGGGAAGCATGAGGAAGTCCTGGATGTGTGCATGTTGAGGAACAGCAGATAGAAGGATAGGCCTGCACTCTTTTAAACTGCCAAAGTAACAAAAGGTAGAGAAAAGACGATAGAACCGTTCAATTTACGGAGACATCACAACTAAATTCAATGTGATACTGTGGTTCAGATCCTGGGTGAGAAAGAAAAATTGTGTCATTGTTTTTGCTGTTGGCAAATTTAATGGGGTTCTCCATATTAATGATAATGTCGAGTGTTGTAGCAATGCTGATTTGCTGACCTGGGTGGCTACACGGTGATGAGGTAAAAGGGTGTTCTTCTGAGTAAAAGACAGGAGAGTTGTTAGAGGTGATGGGCATTATATTTGTAATATGTATCTACAGATAAATAGACAAACATAGAAAAAGAGAGAGACAGAGACAGAAAGAGGTAAGAGATTGATCAATGGAACAATGGATCAAATATAATTTGTTAACAATCAAAGAATCTGGGTGAACAGAATTATTTTGTGCTGTTCTTTCAAATTTAAGTTTGACATTGCTTAAAAAAAATAGATCAGCATTTATTGAGCATTCACTAGGTGCCCAAAAAAGAAATGTAATGATGAAGCATAGTCTTTATACTCAACAAGCAAAGCATGTCAGGAAGAGACAGTTCTGTTGCAAATCTGCTTCCTTACATGGAGTCTCCCCGTTGATCAATTGCAGGCATCTTCCTCCCTTTGAAGACATCCACAGCCAAGGCTGAAGGGCTGTTCTTGCTGTCCTGTAGTGGGTCAAGCCTCAGGCTCTTTCCTTCCTGCAGCGTTTATTAAAAAGTGTCAATTAACTATGTCATCATTGATATGTCCTGAAGAAGGGAAACCTAGGGCTTCAAGAAGCAGGTAAAATACCTGTCTCATTAAAATGTTCTCTACACACAGCTTAATATTACCTAAGTTTTGTCGAGATTCCCATCTATGCTTTTAAAAGCAGTCTCATTAAATCCAGGTGTATGTATGTTCTATGTGTGTGAAAATATATGGCTAGATTGAGATATATATGGATTTCATATACATATACATATATATATGCAGTATATACATTTCACATATATATTTCATATTTTTTCTTTGAATTTTAACAACAAAAGTTCCAGAAACTACCAAGTTCTGGAAAAGTTACTGTAATGTAGAAATCTTGTAGATGGTCACCTTCCTAAATAAGTGACGAGGGATAGGGTAAAAAAGGTTCTCTCAGTTTGTATCTTCTGGAATGTTTTCAAATCATGCCGGAAGACACTAGGGCTTCATCAAGTACCAGAGGGCCAGAGTGTTCTGCACTTGCCCACGCAGGATCTCCTAATTGCCCCAAGGGAAACATAAAATATAAGAAAATGCTTTCTGCTGTGGCACCATAGGGCAGGCATATTTTGATTGAGAAAAGAAAAGCCAAGACCTAGAAAAAAACTCTCCTTGTTCAGTGTCATCTAAAAATGATGGCGGATAAGCTGCCAGAGTGTAATAAAAAATTGGAGTCAGAGGAAGAAAAGAAAAGAAAAGAAGAAAAACACTGAATATGGAAATGAATGGGCATTAAAAAACATGCTTTGGATGGTTCAAATATTTTGGCTAGTTTCGTTCTCAGTAGGAGTAAATTATAAAAGCTCAGTAACCTTTTATAACCCCAGGAATAATTCTCATAAGTGAGAAAATACAAAATAAATGAAAAAGAAATCAGGGCTCTTTTTAAAAAGAAGACCGCAATGGAAACACACATCCAAGAGCCAAGGGTTCTCAAGTGTTCATGACTTTAAACTTGAACCTGTTTCTAAATATAGTCAGTTATAAATCAGGTTTCAGTCTTTCCCCCTTATTTTGCTTTTTTTCTTATCTTTTGCTTCTCTGCAGTGATGTGATCTTGGCTCATTGCACCCTGCACATCCCAGGTTCAAGCAGCTTTCCTGCCTCAGCCTTCCGAGTTTAGCTGGTATTACAGGTGTGTGCCACCACCCTGGTCTGATTTTTACAGTTTTAGTAGAGACGGGGTTTCACCATATTGGCCAGGCTGGTCTCGAACTCCTAACTTCAGGTGATCCACCCACCTCGGCCTCCCAAAGTGCTGGGATTACAAGCCATGAGCCGACGAACCCGGCCTATTTTTTTCTCGTTTTCCCTAAACTCCCCCTTTTCTTCCTAAATTCCTCCATACAAGATGAGATTTGGTGGGGACACAGAACCAAACCATATCAGATAATTTGTTAAAATCTTCATTATTTGGATTGGCATTCTGGTGAGTAGAGGATATTTCAAGCTCCATACTTGCAAGCCCTACTTTCTGAATATCATTTAAAAAATCAGCATTAAAACTGGTCATTTCAGTGTTCTCTATTGTTATCCCACCTGGACCCCTCAAACCAACACCATCATTTCACTACTATAAGACATGTACCACTCTCTCTGTGAGCTACATTGGCCAACTGAATCTTTACTATACATCCAATATCCAATATAAGGCCTAAGCCCATCACTTATGATCCAGAGCACTATCTGTCCTTTCCCTGGGCTTAACTGCTGCATGCTTCAATCAGCCCAACACCACTGTGTGGCCTGCATAGCTTCCACCATTTTCTTGATTAGCCGTTGCTTTAGGAATAACAATGAAAATCATGACATTAAAGATTCCGATGGTATAACTCTTTAAACAAGTCTACCACTTTCCCCAAATAACCTAAGCTAAAAAATAAGCATCAGAATTCAAAGCCTTTGAGTTCCTCTATCCATCTGCTTCCCCCCCATGCTTAAACTGCCACAATACTATGAATTGCTCACTTAAAATAAATCTTCACATATTTTTGTCTGTCTTCTATCTGTCAGCATTTAGAAGGTTAATGGCATATTTTTCCTCCTTCAGAAGATTATTATATACTGATTCTCTCCATGAATCCTTTCAGATACATCTTCATTTGACTGGACTCATTTCAGCAGCCTCTCCTGTGTATTTTGATATCTCTGTAAGTAGCTGAGTATATTTAATATATTTACTCTCTTTAATTTTTGTGCTGTAATTAACAAATCTACTTTTTTTTCTTTAGGACTTTTGACACTCTAGGAGTATGGTTATACCTATGCTTTTTTGTGTCTAATGCACAATTAGCAGCATTATAATATATCTTAAGTTGATTGTTTAATGTTCTAATATGTAGGTAGAACACATTGGGGAAAAGAATAGAAAATGTTGCTGTGCTATTTCTCAGAAGTATTTTGACTTCTAATTTTTGGAAACACCATTATATAAAGGAAAGGCGATATGCTGTTAAACTCTAGTCTCAGCAGAATTTATATCAAACTCACATTAAGGACATTTTATGGAAGATTTATACATATTATTACATCTAGTTGTCTGACTTTGGGAAGGTTATTTAATATTAATTATTAGCCTGTATTTTCACATCTACAAAATAAAAAATCTGAATACAGTGTTTCTAAAGGCTCCCTCTGTGCTAAAATTGTCTTCTTTCAGTGCTTTAGAAAGTCACCAATTTTGGTTGGCCATAGTTAACTTGCTGATGTCAGAACCTGGCATGGTTGATAGTGGGATGTTTGTCACTGCCAAGTTCCATCCCTGTGGTTATGTGTCCTCAGGACCAGACCATATTTGGCGGTTTTCAATATAGCTTGTTCATAAGTGGCTACTCTACCTCTTAGGGCAGGCAAGACCTCTCTGTTAACAACTCCCTCTTCTCTTAATATGTAAACTAGTTCCGGGGTCCAAAAATTCTGGAAAAATACATAATAAAAAACAAAAATCTAAAGATCAAGCATATTCTACACTGTTCAAAGAGAGTTTGTTTCATACATTAAAAGTTTCAACACATAACAATTTTCTTATCTAACTTCACCCACCCCACAAACTTTTCCACCACATAAAACTTTTTCAGAATATTCAAGACTGCTATTATCCAGCTTGAAATTAGGAGTGGAGGGGGAGATCAAGAAGACTGAAGCCAAGAGCAACACTGAAACTAATAAGGAATCTCATCTGTCAAGTCAGTATAACCATTTGCCAAACAAAGTTTTAAATGATTTAAATACCCCTGTGTGTATTATAGACTAGTTCCTGAGTTATGTTAACCTACACGTTGACAACTTTTGAGGATTTTCACATACTAATTTACAAACTCACTAAAGAGAACTAAAAAATATATATGTATCTTTTCATTCTTTACAGGCAAATAACAGAATTCTTTTCCTGATAACACACATGACTTGGTAACCACATCAAGCCAAAACATATCTACCATATTAGTCTCCCTATCAGGTTACGCTGAAACTGTTCTGCTTATAACACTCAATAAACAATCTCATATGTGTACCATAAACCTTTGTTATGTGTGCCAGGCTGAGAAAGAGCAGAGGAGCTCTGTGGAAGGTCTTTCAGTCCCATGTCATTTGCTCACAGTTCAGTGGGAGGATGAACAAGACTGTTTGGGGGAGGGGATTAATGAATTCAACAATGTTACCTGCCCCAGAGACTCATAGTGCTATATGCCTGTTTGAGCTACAAGGTGAGAGACCAGAAATTACAACAGGCAGCCACATTCAAGCAGGTAATGAGTGCATTGCATATGGTTCATTACTCTCTATAATAGAGCATTGTTACGATTTGTAAGCTGCTTTATTGGGTGTCAATCTTACAGTACTTTAATACACATTTTTAAAAGGGGCCTTTATTTTGATTCATCCTGTATTTATTGAGAAATACTGGGAATAATCATTATTTAGCTTTGGAATGGGACCCCTGCTCAATGTAGAAAGAGGTTGGCATACTGAGGTTGACTTACTTGGGAGTTAAGAAGTTCTAGATCAATTTGGTGCATCATCTAGAAGTATGGTGACGCTCATAGAACCCTTAGCCACAAAATCTGAGATATACTTTGTTTTTGGTAAAGTTATAAATAGTCAAAGGCATAGTTTACCTCCATTCTACAAATATTCATAAGCATCAATTATCAAAAGGCATTCCAAATTGCTATAAACTACTCATGATTTTGGTACTAACAAGGAACCGCAATTTATTTTAGACCTGCTTTGAGCAAGAAACCTTTATCAGCAAGTGACAAGTATAATCTCTTACCAACTCTATGAGATAAATGCTATAATATTTTCTCTTTAACAGATAAGTGAATTGAGACACAGAGGATTTAATTAATATGCTTTTTATCATGCAACTAATATGTATTGGCAAATAGTGTTCATATCTCTGAAATATATGGAGGGCATATGCAATAATACATGATATACATTATATGAAGGATATAGACCATGATATATTGAATATACATTAGTTTTTACTTTATATATTTTATATATGAGATATAACATGTTTATCATATTTAATGATATAAATATGTTACACATATGACATAAAATAATGTATTTATGCTTTTACATATGTAATATACACAGAAATATATAAATATTCAAGTATATACATATATGCATATATGTGTGTATGTGTGTGTATATACATGTATATGTATGCACATATATATGTGTATATGTTTGTGTATGTATACACACACACACACACACACACACATAGAGAGAGGCAGAGTAAGCAAGAGAGAACTCATTGATTTATGGAGATAAAACACTGACATTTTGATGTATAAAATTTGGATGGACATTGAAAGGAAACATGGAGGAGATGTTATTGATAAGCAGAGAAAAATTCAAATGTTATGGTCAGGTGGTAAGAAAAATAAAACAACACATATGGTATGGCATTGGAAGAGAAAAAAAATTCCTCAAACTAGGCAAAAAAAGTGATAACCTAAAACAGGTTATTGAGTTTTCCAGGCTCCTAGAAGCATACAATCCCTCTTCAAAATATTCTCCAGTTTATCAACTACCCAATAAAAGAGACTTGATTAAATTTTTATTCACCAACTTAGAATGAAGAAATTCTAGAATTGTTACGTGTCTCATAGGCATCCAGTCTGCAATATCTCCAAAGACATAAATTAATTGATTTATTCAACTGTTTTGTGAGTAACAAAACACAAAATACATATAGGGAATTCTAAAATAAAGATATGTTCTAGTTGTTAATATTTTAGGGAAATTATGTTTACATAAATAAAATAATTGTCACAAAAGCTGAGATAATGTTGAGTAAGAGTTCAGAAAGTGGCATAGAGGACCTGGCATCTGAGTGAGATGTCAACGACCCATCAGACGTTACAGCACAGTGAAGAACACAGGGAAAAGAAGAGGGCTTGACCCCTGTGGTACATGTAGCACAATAATGCTCATAGCAGGGGAAGTGAAAGTACAGTAACAAGGACAAGAGATGAACCAGGGAGGTTTACTTGACATGTAGCCATACAGAATTTCTGGAGGAAAATTCATTGAGATTGCTATAATTAGCAATAATTTCTTCTAGGCTTAAATGAGAATCTCCCTCTACAAAATATATATATGAATCTTTATTATGCTCTCTGGAGTTATGTGGATAAATAAATGCTCTTTTCAAATATTTATGAAGAGCTATCACAGTATGTTGCAATTCTGAAATCAAGGAAACTCCCCTTCAATTTTTCATCTCTTTTTTGCTTCTCTCATTCTCTAGTCTAAACGATCTCTCACACTCCACCAAGCATTCCTGTACCCCATTTCTCCTGATTTCTTAATCCATTTTCTCCTCACAATAGAAAAATATTTAATGTTGTTAATTATATTCACAACAAAACTCAATTGCAATTGCATGGGAATTTTAAGGCAGTAATAACGTAGGCCTCTATCTTCTTCACACACTTTAGCTTTATGTTACTTTAAGGAGTTAAAACGATGGGAAACTCCAAATTTCTTGTAAATACTTCCATTTTGTGAGTTTGTCTCTATCTCCAAAAGTGGAACATCAGAATTGTGTGGGAATATATGTTTAAAAAAAAAACAGGAACCTTCATCACAAAAGTTGTGTTAGTTAGATTAGGCTAACTATTCAACAAACATTCTCTAAATATTAATAGTTTGAGAAAATAAAAGTTTATTTCTCATCCAAGTCATAATCCAATACAGTTGGCTGGGGAGAAGATTCTATTGGGTATACAGGAACCCAATATTTTTTAGTATTTTGCTTTCTATCATCTTCTAGTGCTTTAGAATTCTTTGCATGTTTCTCTGTATCCAAGCTAGAAAGTTTTTTTTTTGTTGTTTTGTTTTTTTTTGTTTGTTTTTTGAGTAGCATCCATCATTTCCATTACCAAGAACTCAGTCACAAATTCTCACTTCTCCAGAAAAAAGAGATCAGGAAACCATTTGGCTGTATGCCCAGGAAAGAGAGAAATGAGTTTGGAATCTTCGCCCCAGAAGCTTAGGTAATACTAGGCAAACATGTACAGGTAGCATCAAATAAAGGCTACATATATAGGGCTCATGATCCAGAATCAGTGACACATGGATAAGAATCAATTTGTATGATAAACATTGGAATCTATGTCTACTTAGGTTCGTTGTGTTTGCTAAATTAACTTGTACAATACAGAGCTAACAAAATTAAAACATAGATCTGTATGGGCTGGCTATGACATGATAAAATCTTTTGATATTTGTGCTTATTATTTACCTTTATGTCTAATTATAATGTAGGCTGTAAAGCTGAAGAAGAGTATTACGTACTGCATAAACTGACGTTCTATAAGATTTATTTGATTGCAACAATAATCTCTAAAAATGTGCTAAGTCTCTCTAGTTTGATTGTCTCCAGACTACTCTTGGTTGGAGAGTGCAATAGACAAAACCTAGCAAAGTCAACAGAGGTTTAAGTCATGTGTACTAGAGAGAAAGTGCTTTTGAACTGCTTGCTTTGCACCTACCAGTCACAGACATTATGTGAGAAGAAAAAGGAAGAAAATGACTAACAAATTCAGCTACTCATATTTTGCTTAAGAATAGGTGGCCTTTCTCAGACTCTCTTCATATATTAGTCAATACTTGATGTCAATATAGTCCTGCGAAAATTGGCATGATTTAGTTTCCATAGAATAAAAAAACATTGAAAGGAGAGGCTCCTTCCTGTAGGAAAAATATTCTGGTATGTTACCAACTTCGTATCTTTTTCTCAAAAATACAACATATTTTTATTCTGGTTAAATCAAATAGTTTGAGTAATGGTTTTAGTTTTCCTTTCCAAGAAAGCTATTGTCACAGGAAAGGCAATGAAGAAATTTGCTAAGCATGAGGAGGGTAAATTATGAAATAGTGTATATGTGTCAAAGGTTATATTTTGTGAAAATGCAAAATATTGTTTGTCACAATACATTAATAAATATCACACAATAGCACACAGAATATTATATGTTATACATATTCAAATGTAAATATGTATTTATGAAGTTGAACCATATGAAATTGATGACTTTTTTAACCTATAAAATTGATATCAAGCACATGAGCATGCACACACACACACACAGAAACACACATGCACATCCAATTTATTATCTCACAACCTATCGTATCAGAAATAGCCCAGCCAGATGGATTCATTAAACTCAAATTAGTGGTAAGGAAAGACTGACTCTTAAAATTAGATTAATGTTATGCTGACAGGGCTCTTCTGAAGAAGGTCTTTTTCCACTGAACTTGCGAGGGCCAAATTCATTCTGAATAAGCGATTTCTAACCGATTATGTGTTTTTAATTTTTTTAAACTTTCTGTGTCATTACTAGGTGACTCAGAAATACCACTAATGGTACAAAAAACCTATCCAAAAATTTCCATAATAACTGCTATTTATTTAGAGATTTGTGACTGATTTTCAGGGTTAAAATCCTATGGAGTTATTAAGTAATGCCACAATAATTCTGAGTAATTTGAGAGACCTTTTAGTCACACCAGTTAGACTGTGAGGTAGAGAAAAATGAAATTTGCTAAACTAATTCTCAGCTATCAGAAGACAATGTTGTTTTTCAGACTTAAAGATGCTGATGAACTCCTTCTGAAGGAAAAGTTTTAGAGAAGAGCTTGCTTAAAATGTCACACAGGATTTCTAGGGCTGATAGAACACTCAATTTTAAAACAGGCAATATGGTTAATATCTTCTTTGTTCCCCTGATTTATCATTTGTGTTAAAATATTCTTTCAAAATTTATTTACTCTCACCTGCCTAATCTCATGAACAGGGTCACCAGTGAGGGATAGTTTGAGCAAACCTAGCACATGAATCATGGAATGGAATCAGCGAGATTACTGACTGATCTATTTTCCTTAGGACTGATCCAGCCATCTTCATTATGCTCATTTGTTTTACAGCAAGTTACACAGTGAATAACACATTCCACCAAAGGCACAGACAGAAAAAAAAAATCCACATATTCTCAGAATTGCAGTCTAAATGCTTCCTTTTTTAACTTATTTTATTTACTAAATATCTTTACCAAGAATTTTTTCCCACTATATTCATTTGCTAAATGTAGAGTTTAGCTGTCCATGCACACTGTTAGCTGTGGTTTGATGGCAGTCGTTGCCCCTGCTTTTGTTTTTATCCTGTATTTCCTGATTCAACTCATAATGTATTTTAACCTTGGATTTTGTAGTAGATCTGGCATCTCAGTGGACTCTTGAAAAACTGAGTATTCCATAGGTTTGATCAACTAGTAGATTCCATGCTCCAGCCCTTTAAAAATGTCTTGCATGATCACTTAACTTTCCTATCCCTTTCCGACTTTATCATGTTTTCCAGCCAACATGACTATCCTGATTACACCCGTGCCAGTAGAGGCATCATGCAACAGCAATGAAGAAATACACAAACAAGATGGCATTTACTATAAGTACAAACCAATGAAAGTAGTAAGTAACTAAGTATGCATCTACCTCTATAGACAAAAACTTTAAGTCCCAAATAAAGGGCAAAGTAAATGAACAAAAGGAAAGAACCTGCTTGCTCATAGATAGGAAAACTCAAAAAAGAGGCCAATTCTCCCCAAACTATCTTATAAATATAAACTGATTCAACCAAAATATCAGTAGAAAATTTCATTAATAGATATAATTATACTAAAATGTAAATTAGTAATAAAAATCAACAAATAATGGAATAAATTCAAAAGAAAAGACATAAATGGAGCTTGCCCTGCCAGATATTCACATATTTCAACGATGTTAAAAATTACATGCAATGACTGGGCATGATGACTCATGCCTGTAATCCCAGCATTTTGAGAGGTCAAGGTAGGAAGACTGTTTGAAGCCAAGAGTTCAAGGCCAGCCTAGTAAACATAACAAGACTCTGTCTCTAAAAAAAGGAGAAAAAAATGAACGCACACAACTTTCGTGGTTTGAAAATAATTAGGCAATAAACAAATAGAATATATAGATGACTAATATTTATATACACACATATATGAATATATATATATATTCCTACATACATATATATGAGTATATATAACATATACACACATATAAATCTATATAAGAACTTTTGTATAATAAAAATAGACTCACAAGTGAAAAGGAAAGACTGCTCATGGATAGTGTTGAAAATATGATCAATTATATGAAGATAAAAACCAACTAAACAAAAATATTCTTCATTCCTGACTAAAAGCAAATAAAGGGCGGAAGTTGAACAGAATAAAGATACAAACATCACATTGTACACCTTAAACACATACAATTTTTATTTAAAGTAAGCGAACCAGTTCTTCTATAAAAGTCAGAAGTTTAAAATTTTCCCTTTTCTGCTTTGCGATCAGAAATGACCTTCATACTATTTATCTTAGTGTTATATATTGTTTCAAAATTTTTTATTCATCTCAGATTTAATTATAACATTATTTCGAATTAACTGCTAAAAATTAAAATGGTTTGTTATAGTTCTAACTACATATAGACATAATTGATCAAAAGTTTATATATGAATTTAAATGAACTATTAAATGTTAAAAATAAAACTATTTTTTACAGGTCTGGAACAAAAATGACATATAGAAGTCAGGACTAACATGTAGCTCCCACATGGACAGACAGGACAGCCCTGTAGAGACTCACATCCTTAACTTTTATTCCAGGAACTACTGCGGGAACATAACAGGAAAACCTAAAGAATTCACAGAGCCTTTGCAAGAAGTAGCTTGCTGCTGCAAACGCTATGAGACAGCCAAAAAACTGTGTGTCCAAAGTGTGAAAGGGGGGAAAGTCTGTCTCTAAATACACATCTTCACTGGGGAATCTGAAAGTTCAGATCAAATGAAAAGGATTTAATCTTACCTAAAACTGAAATAAATTTAGACAGTTGCACAAAATATAAAAGTAGAAGCAGTAGCAAGAAAAGCCCTGTAGGCGTTCCTGGTCCCCAGGGAAGCCATTTCTGATTTTATCTCACAGAGGTCCTTAGGGAGGGCTGCAGTCTAACTGGGGAAGAACCATCTGGAGAAATAAAATTTCAGCTTTCAGCTGAACTTTGTAATAATTTCCACCAAGCGCAAATTTCCCTGGGCAGAATTTAAGGTGGGGAGGGGTGAATGGGAAGTACAGACATGAGCACAGAAGCTGTGGCAGGTGGGGAGGGGTGGGGCCTGAAAGCCCTACTTGCTTTCTCAGAGGGAAGACTTGTAGTCTGGGGCAAGATCTCAGCCCTCTTCACTGCCTGGATATAAACGTGGTGCTGTTTGTGTGTTACCGTGGGAGTGAGACTGGCTTTGCTGGTTGCATGGAAGCTGGATGAGGTCTGTCACTGCTGGTTTTCCCCCACTTCCCTGGAAACTTGTATGACATAGCAGAGATAGCCCTAATCCCCCTGGAAACATAACTTCATTGGCCTGAGAACCACAGGCCCATCCCCACCGTGGCCACAGCAAGCCCTGCCCCAGAAGAGTCTGAGCTTAGACCTGTCTAACCCTGTCTGCAACTGATGGTCTTTCTCTACTTGCCCTAGTAGCTGAAGTCAAAAGACGTAATCTCCTGGGAGCTCTATGCCCCCACACCATGGCCTGAAAAATCAGAATACTTATCCAGAAGCCTTAGGGCAAGCTTGTATCCCCCATAGTACTGCAGCTGATGCTCTCTTGAAAGCACCACCTCCTGGCTAGAGGCCAACCAACTCAAGTCATTACAGCAACTCATAAAAGAACAGCTCAACTCTGCTCCAAGAAAGGAGAAAACAACAGCTAATTCTATTGCCTCTAACATCCTGGCTAGCCAGGGGTCTTGCGTCTGTTTACGTGACAGCTTAAAGGCTAGCACAACCAGCATTTGAGAAAACCAGTGCACTAAAAAAACTACAACCAAGGACTCCCACAGAGTCTGCTTCACTCCCCCACCACCTTTACTGGAAAAAGTGCTGGTATCCACAGCTGAGAGACCTGAAGATGAATCACATCACAGGACTGAGCCTGGTAGCTCTGCTGGGTGGCTAGACCAGAAGAACAAAAACAATCACTGCAGTTTGGCTCTCAGGAAGCCCCATTTCTAGGGAAATGGGCAAGCACCATATCAAGGGATCACCTCATGGGACAAAAGAATCTGAACAGCAGCCCTTGAGCCCCAGATCTTTCCTTTGACATAGTTTACCTAAATGAGAAGAAACCAGAAAAACAATTCCGGTAATATAACAAAGTAAGGTTTCCCCCACCCAAAAGATCCCACTAGCTCACCAGCAATGGATTCAAACCAAGAATAAATCACTGAATTTCCAGAAAAAAGAATTCAGAAGATTTGTTATTAAGCTACTCAAGGAGGCACAGGAGAGAGATAAAAACCACCATTAAAAAAAAAAAAAAACACTAATGCAAGATGGGCAAATAAACCTCCAAAGAAACAGATGGCATAAATAAAAAATAATCACAACTTCTGGAAATAAAAGACACACTGAGAGAAATGCAAAATACACTGAAAATTTTCAACAATAGAATCAAACAAATAGAAGAAGGAATTTCAGAGCTTTAAGACAAGGTTTTTGAATTAACCCAATCCAACAAAGACAATGAAAAAAGAATCAAAAGAATAAACAAAGCCTCAAGAAGTTTGGGTTATGTTAAAAGACCAAACCTAATAATAATTGGTGCTCCCAAGGAAGAAGAAAAATCTAAAAGTTTGGAAAACTTGTTTGAGGGAATAATCAAGGAAAACTTTCCTGGCCTTGCTAGAGCTCTAGACATCCAACTACAAGAAGCTCAAAGAGCGCCTGAGAAATTCATTGCAAAAAGATGATTGCCTGGGCACATAGTCATCAGGCTATCTAAAGCCAAAACAAAGCAAACAATCTTTGGAGCTGTGAGGCAAAAGCATCAGGTAACCTATAAAGGAAAATCCTATCAGGTCAACAGCAGGTTTCTCAGCAGAAACCTGCAAGCTAGAACTGATTGGGGTCCTATATTTAGCCCCCTTAAACAAAACAATTATGAGCCAATAATCTTGTATCCAGCAAAACTAAGATTTATAAATGAAGAAAAGATAAAGTCTTTTTCAGACAAATGCTGAAAAATGATACACATCATAAACAGAATTAAAAAATAAAAATCCCATGATCATCTCAATAAGCACAGAAGAGGCATTTGAAAAAATTGAGCATTTCCTTATGATTAAAACCCTTAGCAAAATTGTCCTAGAAAGGACATACCTTAAGGTAACAAAATTCATCTATGACAAATGTACAACAAATACACTGAACAAGGAAGAGCTGAAAACATTCCCTCTGAAAACTGGAACAAGACAGCAATGCCCACTTTAACCACTTCTATTAAACATAGTACTGGAAGTCCTTGCCAGAGCAATCAGACAAGAGAAAGAAATAAAGGGCATGTAAATCAGTAAAGAGGAAGTCAAACTGTTGCTGTTCACCGATGATACGATCATAAACCTAGAAAACCCTAAAGACTCATCCCCAAAGCTCCTAGATCTGATAAATAAACTCAGTAAAGTTTCAGGTTACCAAATCAATGAACACAAATTAGAAGCACTGCTATACACCAACAGCAAGAATCAAGAATTAAGCTGAGAATCAAATCAAGAACTTAACGCATTTTACAATAGCTGCAAAAAAAGAAAATACTTAGGAATGTTCCTAACAAAGAAGGTGAAAAAAATCTCTGCAAGGAAAGCTAAAATATACTGCTGAAAGAAATATAGATGACACAAATGGAAATGCATCCCATGGTAATGGATGGGTAGAATCAATATTGTGAAAAATGGCCACACTGCCAAAAGGAATCTACAAATTCAATACAATTCCCATCAAAATACTACATTCATTCTTCACTGAACAAGAAAAAAAAAAGAAAACTAAAATTCATATGGAACCAAAAAAGAGCCTGTATAGCCAAGGCAAGACTAAGCAAAAAGAACAAATCTGGAAGTATCGCATCACCTGACTTCAAACCATATTATAAGGTTATAATCACCAAAACAGCATGTAACTTGTGCAACAACATGTAACATGCTGCTATGAAGAAATACCTGAGACTGAGTAATTTATAAAGACAAAAAGGTTTAATGGACATATAGTTTCACATGACTGAGAAGGTCTCACAGTCCTGGCAGAAGGCAGGAGCAAAGTCACATCTTACATGGTGGCAGGCAAGAGAGCCTGTGCAGGGAAACTGTCTTTTATAAAACCATCAGATCTCATGATATTTATTCACTATCATGAGGACAGAATAGGAAGAACTTGCCACCATAATTCATTTACCTTTCACTCTGTCTCTCCCAGGACTCGAGAAGGGGGAAATACTCATGACAAATTATAATCTTCATTTCTGCAGCTGGTCACATGGGTGGTCATAACTGGTGTTGATGATTACCTTCTACTATCCATTCTGTATCTCCTTTGCCTTCAACAAGCACCTCAGCAGGTTGTGGCTTTTTCTTAGTGAAGTGACCCAAACCTTTATTCCTGAAGTGTCTGGGCCAATTCTATTCCTTCCTGAATTGGCTTGTTGTAGTTTCCCATTGGCCTTAATCATAAGCATGGTAATACTAAGATACACCCTCATGGATCTCCTGTATTCCATGCATACTCTTCCTTAACTCTGTTGTGGAGTACTAGGCTGATTTCATCCTGATAGTCTGGTCAATTACCCCAGCCAATGCTGTAACTCCCTTCTTAGCAGGTTGACTTAAGGTAGGAGGAGGCCAAAGTGTTCAGGTGGCAACTTAACTTTCAGTTTAATTGAATAATTGTGATGTCTCCTGGTGGCAGCATTCCTCCCGCTGAAACTAAGACCTCTAGGCCAGCAGAACATAATGCTGTGAGAACACAAAGCAAACATTTTGCTAGTGGATCACTAGGGGTGATGGTGAGTGGTGCCACTTCCACTTCCACCCCTTGAATCCTGCACCCATGATTCCTGGCTATGGGAGAAAGAATTCCATATATTGGGTGCTGATTCAGAGCATACACAGCCTTCTGGAGAACTTGCCCCAGCCCTGCAAACTATTGTCTCCTAGTTGGCATTGTAAATTGTGACTTCAAAAGGTCATTTTACCATTCCATCAATTGAGGTGTTTCAGGATTATGGGGAACCTGGTAAGACCAGTGAGTTTCATGAGTATGGGCCCACAGCTGCACTTCTATAGCTGTAAAGTGAATGCCTTGGTCAGAGGCAATTCTATGTGGAATACCATGACGGTGGATAAGGCATTCTGTGTTACGACAGATGGCAGTCTTGGCAGAAGCATTGTGTGCAGGATAGACAAACCCATATCCAGAGTAAGTGTCTATTCCAGTGAGGACAAACCTCTGCCCTTTCCATGATGGAAGAGGTCCAAAATAATCAACCTGCCACCAGGTTTTTGGTCTTTGCTGCTGGCAAATTGGGTACTCAGCAGTGGCTGTAGCCAGGTCTGCCTTGGTGAGTGGAAGACCACTTTGCTAAGCCCATGCATAACCTCCATCCTTCCACCGTGGCCACTTGGTTCATGGGCCTATTGGGCAATGACAGGGGTAGCTTGGAAAATAGACTGATTGGTGTCCACATAATGGGTCATTCTATCCACTTGATTATTAAAATCCTCCTCTGCTCTGAGATCACCTGTTGGAGAGCACTCACATAGGATACAAATATCTTCTAATATCTTCACAGTTTTTGACCACTCAAGAGAGGTCCATCTACATACCTATTCCCCAAATTTCCTTGTCACTGATTTTCCTAAAATGCTTCTTTCAAGTCCCTGACAATCCAACCAAACCAGTGGCTACAGCCCATGAATCGGTACATAATCGCACATTTGGCCATTTCTCTGTCAATCCAAAGTGCACAATCAGGAGCACTGCTCGAAGTTTTGCCCATTGGGAAGATTTTCCTACACTGCTGTTCTTCAGGGATGTCCTACAAAGGGGCTGTAGTGCTGCAGCTGTCCATTTTGGGTGGTGCCTGCATATTGTGCAGAACCATCTGTAAGCCAGGTCCTAGTCTTCTCTTCCTCTGTCAACAGATCATAGGGAACTCCCCAAGATACCATCAATGCAGGCTGGGGGAGCAAAAGCAGGGTGGCAGGAGTGGAGACCATGGGCATTTGAGCCACTTCCTCATATAATGTACTTGTGCCTTCAGGACCTTTTGAATCCTGATCACATATATGCCACTTCCATTTGATGATGGAACACTGCTGTGCACAACCCACTTTATGGCTATATGGGTCAGAAAGCCCCCAGTCCATGATAGGCATTTCAGGTCACATGGTGGCTTGATGATCCATAGTCAAACATTCAGTTTCCATCAAAGCCCAGTACCAGGCCAAGAGCTGACTCTCTAAAGGAAAGTAGTTATCTGCAGAAGATGGTGTGGCCTTTCTCCAAAATCCAAGAGAACTCTGCTGTGATTCACCTATGGGGACCTTCCAAAGGCTCCAACCAGTATTTTTATCTGTCACCGACATGTCAAGCACCATTGGGTCTGCTGAGTCATATGGTCTAAGTGGCAGAGCAACTTGCACAATGGCCTAGACCTGTTGCAGAGACTTTTGTTCTGGGCCCCACTGAAAACTGGCAGCCTTTCAGGTCACTTGATAAACGGGCCACAGTAACACACCCAAATGAGGAATGTGTTACCTCCAAAATCCAAATAGTCCCACTAAGCATTGTGTCTACTTCCTAATTGTAGGAGGGACAAAATACAGTGACTTATTGTTCATCTTAGAAGGAATATCTCAACAGGTCTTACACCACTGGACCCCTAGAAATTTTACTGAGGTAGAAAGACCCTGGATTTTAGTTGGATTAATTTCCCATCTTCTGGCATGGAAATGTATCACCAGTAAGTCCAGTTTGTTTGCTACTTCTTGCTCAGTGGATCCAATCAGCATAATGTCATCAACATAATGAACCAGTGTGATATCTTGTGGAAGTAAAAGTGATCAAGGTCTCTCTGAATAATATTATGACATGAAGTCAGAGAGCTGATATACCACTGAGGTTGGACAGTAAAGATATATTGTTGGTCTTGCCAGCTGAAGGCAAATTGCTTCTGGTGGGCCTTATAGACAGGAATGAAGAAAAAAGCATTTGCCAAGTCAATGGCTGCATACTAGGTACCAGGATATGTGTTAATTTGCTCAAGCAATGAAACCACATTTGGAACAGCAGCTGCAATTGGAGTCAGCACTTGGTTAAGCTTACAGTAATTCACTGTCATTCTCGAAGATCTGTCTTCTGCACAGGTCAAATGGGGGAGTTGAACAATAGGGATGTGGTGGAAATCACCACCCCTGTGCCTTCCAAGCCCTTGATGGTGACACTTATCTTTGCAAATCATCCAAGGATGCAATATTATTTTTTATTTACTATCTTTCTAGACAGAGGTAGCTCTAGTGGCTCCCATTTGGCCTTTCCCACCATAATTACCCCCACACCCTACCAGTCAGGAATGCAGTGTAGGGGTTCTGTCAACTCCTAAGGATGCCTATGCCAATTACACTTTCTGGCACCAGGTAAATGACCACAGGATGAGTCCAGGGACCCACTGGGCCCACTTTAAGTTAAACCTGAGATAAAACTCATTAATTAACTGACCTCCAGTCCTTAGTTTAATTGAAGGACTACAATGATGTTTTGGGTCTTCTGGAATCAACAGCAGGTCAGAGCCAGTGTTCAGTAGTCCCTGAAATGTCTGATCATTTCCCTTTCCTCAATGCACAATTATGTTAGTAAAATGCTGGAGGTTTGGGGAAGAGTGGGAGAAAGATTAACAGCATAAATTGTTGGTGGTATAGTGGTGCCCTTCCTCAAGGCAACCTGGTCTTCCCTACATTCAAGGAGTTCTAGGTAGGTAAACTGGCTCAAGTCTGGAAATTGATTAAGGGACCATGATTCTGTTTTTGTAATTAAAATTAGTCTTTTGTCCATTTGACCTAGAAGATTTCTGCTTATATAAATTAAGTAGGAATGTAGTAGATTTCCTTTCAATTTTGCTCCCAGGAACAGTGTGATTAATTAGCCAATGCCAGAGCTCTACATGAGCCAGACTGTTCTGAAATCCTAATGGATATCAGGGTAGCTATACCAACCTTGCCTTTGACAGTTAAGTGTCGCAACTTGGCATCTGCCACCTTGGGATCCAGTTATTCCAATTGTATTTAAATTCTGTAGTTGAGTGATTGTGAAATAATTTAAATTTATTATGATCTATTCAGTATTTGAAATGGTGAGTTGTTTGTCAAGGCTATATTAGCATCTATGTATAGAATTACTATGACTTCAAAGCAGCAAATATTAATTTATAAAGGGATGTTTCAATGAATATTCAAACACCAAGAAGTTCACTAGTATCCATGATTTGATTTTCAAAAATTATCAACATTTTTTTTGGTAAGGCTCCCTACAATATCTTCATTAAATTTGGAGTGTAGATGTATTTCTGGAAAAAACAGTATATATGAAAAACTATTTAAAGTTCCTTTGTGTTATACTTAAAATGGAGTTGAGTTTTAGGATTGAATAATTCTAAGTATTTTCTAGCCAAATAATTATCTGGTAAGACATTTCAAAGTTTTGTAGTGTACCTAGTTTCCCTGGTTCTAACCCACAATATGCCAAGATAAATCCCCCCAATCACTGAGATAATAAAAAATGTCTCTCTATATTTCCAGAATTCCAAGGAGAAAAATTTCCCTCCTTTGAGAACCACTACCTTAGACCACATAAACAAATGATAGATTGGAAAATGCCATCTCCCTCCCACCTTAAAACTCACACATATTTTATATTTAAGGCTATATGAAACCTGCTTGAAAATGAGTAACAAATTTAAATAAACCAAAAACAATGTACAAAAATTACAAGCATTCCTTTATACCAACAATAGGCAAGCAAAGAGCCAAATCATGAATGAACTTCCATTCACAATCACTACAAAGTGACTAAAATACCTAGAAATATAGCTTACAAGAGACGTGAAGGACCTCTTCAAGGAGAACTACAAACCATTGCTCCAGAAAATGAAAGATGACACAAACAAATGGAAAAACATGCCAATCTCATGGGCAGGAAGAATCAGTATTATGAAAATGGCCATGCTGTCCAAAGTAATTTATAGATTCACTGCTATTCCCATCAAACTACCATTGATATTCTTCACAGAATTAGAAAAAACTATTTTAAATTTCATATGGAATCATAGAAGACCCTGTACAACCAACACTATCCTAAGCAAAAAGAACGAAGCTGAAGATGTTATGCTACATGACTTCAAACTATACTACAAGGCTATAGTAACCAAAACAGCATGGTACTGGTACCAAACCAATATGACCAATGAAGCAAAACAGACACCTCAGACATAACACCACAAATCTAAAACCATTTGATCTTTGACAAACCTGACAAAAACAAGCAATGAGGAAAGAGTCTCCTATTCAGTAAATGGTGCTGGAAAAACTGGATAGCCGTATGCAGAAAACTGGACCCCTTCCTTACACATATACAAAAATTAACTCAAGATGGATTAAAGACTTAAATGTGAAACCCAAAACCATAAAAACTGTAGAAGAAAACCTAGGCAATACCATTCAGGACATAGGCATGGACAAAGACTTCATGATGCCAAAAGAAATTGTAACAAAAGCCAAAATTGACAAATGGGATCTAATTAAACTAAAGTGCTTCTACACAGCAAAAGAACCTATCATCAGGGTGAACAGGCAACCTACACAATGGGAGAAAATTTTTGCAATCTACCCATCTGACAAAGGTCTAATACCCAGAATTTACAAAGAAGTTAAACAGATATATAAGAAAAATAAAACCCCATCAAAGAGCGGGAAAAATGATACGAACAGACACTTCCCAAAAGAAGGTTGTGTGACCAACAAACATGAAAAAAGCTCAGCATCACTGATCATCAGAGAAATGCAAATCAAAACCACAATGAAATACCACCTCAGGCAGCCAGAAGGGGAATTATCAGAGAGTCAGGAAACAATAGATGCTGGCAAGGCCGTGGAGAAGTAAAAATGCTTTTACACTGGTGGTGAAAATGTAAATTAGTTCAACCACTGTGGAAGACAGTATGGCGATTCCCCAAGGATGTAGAAGCAGAAATATCATTTGACCCAGCAATCCCATTACTGGGTATATACCCAAAGGAATATGAATTATTCTACTATAAAGACACATGCACACGTATGTTTATTGCAGCACTATTTACAACAGCAAAAATGTGGAACCAACCCAAATGCCCATCAATGATAGACTGGATAAAGAAAATATGGCACATATACATTTGGAATACTATGTAGCCAAAAAAAGGAATGAGATCATGTCCTTTGCAGGGACATGGATGAAGCTGGAAGCCATCATCCTCAGCAAACTAACACAGGAACAGAAAACCAAACACTGCATGTTCTTATTCATAAGTGGGAGTTGAACACTGAGAACACATGGACACAGAGAGGAGAACAACACACCCCAGGGCCTGTTGAGAAGTGGAAGTTGAGGGGAGGGAAGTTACAGAATGGATCAATAGGTGCAGTGAACCACTCTGGCACATGTATACCTATGTAACAAACCTGTACATTCTGCACAGGTATCTCAGTTGTTGTTTAGAAATAAAGAAAAAAAGTAAAGAAAAACAGTACATATTCTCATTTCTTAGAAGGTGAAAACTGAATGGATAAGAGGATAAGAAATGTCAAACTCAATAGTGATCAGAAAAGTTCAAATGAAAACCAACAATGAAAGCGAGCTTTGCACATCTGATTGGCTTAAAGTAAAAATTAGATTAGCTAACTGCTGAGAAAAGTATAATAAGCAGGAGCTAGTGAACTCTACCCCAGCTGACTGTAACTTAGTACAGTTCTTCTAAAGAGCTATCTGTCAGTAATTAGCCAAATTAACTATGAACTTGCTCTATGATTCAACAATTATAGCACCTAGAGGGACAGAAAGAACAAAAATGTGGCAAAATCCATGTTTCCTGTTTGATGGCATTGGATTTTCCTAGGACATAGGAGGCAAAGATCTTCACTTAATAGGAGGGTGACAATATATTTGAGGCATGTTGAGAAAGTATAAATGACCATTGTCATTGTGACCAGTTAGAAAGATTTTATTCAGGAAAACAAATAGATTTTAGAGGAATAATTTTTCCCGATCCCATTCTTTATTTTCTCTAGCAGGTTGCCAAATTTGGTGTACTTCAGATTGTCTGAGACTTCAGAATATTTAAGACTATCAACTAAGGTCTGATATGTGAAAATAATTTGAAATCTGGAAATAGTACAGGAAGAAAATAAATTCCTGGAAGGCAGATCAGGGAATGCTTCTGAGAGGAGATAATAATGTCTGACCTCACAGTTGATTAGGCAAGTAAGAATGAAAGACAATGCAGTCACAAGGAAGGAGGAGAAGCAAAGACTGGAAAATGAAAAACAGCATAAAATGTTCCTGAAATCTGCTGTTTAATATAACTAGAACACAAAATGCTAGATTTGGGAACACAAGGGTAATGAAAGAGGAAAAAAATCAGTGCTTTCTCGGACAGATTGTATGCTACAATTCTAACTACGTAAGCTTATGTATAATGATGAGTCCATAAGTTATGTATATCTATCTGTCTCTTCCCATCTTTCTAACTAGCTATTTCTTATTGACGATTTATCTCTATGATACTGTGTTTTAAATAAATAACATTACCTTGAATTTTTTGTTTGTTTTAGTATTCCTGAAAACAAAGGAATCTTATTATTAGAATGTAAATTCCAAATCAAATGCAAGAAAAGATTTAGCGTGGAATTCGAGAACAGAGGGCAACATTGCTTTAGAAATACAGCTTCTTAAACATTGTTTTTCAATATTTACAAGAAGACTCTGCTTCACCATTCTTTTGTGCTCTTGAAATATGTTGAATTCTATTAAAAATGCATATATATTGATGCATTTTATTTTCCACTGCCACTTATATGACCTCATTCATTGTAATTTATAAATTTTGCAAAGGAATGAAGTGCCAAAATGCATAAAGTGAGTTAAATTGTATCTTTACCCAAACTGCAATTTCTTTTACCAATTAAATAATTTCATTGGGCAAAATACATGGAATAATTTATAAGTCAATAAAATTATGAGAATACAAAATGCAATCAGCATAATTATACAACTTCTTTGGAATATAGTTTCTAATATTTTCTAATCCATTGAGAATTACTGGGTTTTATTTTCAGTTATAAACATTAATGTTTTAAATTTGCCAGTATGTCATATGAATGCTATTTAATACTTGGCTAACTTAAAAGGCATCCCACCAAAACTTCTTTCATTGGAGGTTGTTAATGAAGACCACCAAACTACAGAGATACAAATGCTCTGACATCCATCTAGGAATAAACTGTCCTCAAGAGTTCTGTTTCATATTAGCATCAGTACCATCATGAAAATATACTTACTCTCATCACAAGAAAAAGGTTGGGAAGGGAATATTTTTCACCCATCAAGTTAAGCACCAGAAAAAAAGCAAAGTCTATCTCTCAAATACTATAAGTAAACATTTAACTGCTTTTAACTTAATCTCATACGTCAAATGAACTTCGGGATTTCCATCTAGAAATATGTATGGCCTATGGAGTTGGCCATGAGATGATGGTGAGTAGGAGTTCAGGAAAGAAAGTCTATAAATCCAAGTTTCACCCTCCAGGTCTGTCTCTGATGTGTTTTAAAGTCATTTTTTACTGCTCTGGAGCCTCAATGTTATCATATAGAAGTTAAAACAGTTTTGTAGATTTCACCCTGATTTAATCAGATATTCAATTGATACATTTTATGTACAGGCTTCTCCCTAAAATGTTGTTTTGAGATAGATCTCCCCTAAAAACAAAAAAGGTGAGTGGAAAATAGGTTCTATGAGGGGTTTCGTTTTCTGATATCATTAGAACTTCTAAATGCTATAGCTTTCCCTATCCTGGACTTTGATTGGTTCTATTGTCTGTTAAATTCCTTATCATGAAGCAGATACACAGTGATTTGGTCTTGTGACCCAGCTGTGGAAGTATGGGCAACACTGGGAATGTGGTGGTAGATTCATGTGGTTGTTTGGGCAGATAAAATCTTCAATACCAAGCTGCAGAGAATCCAGGTATGCATAGTAAGACAAAAAAACAAACAAACAAAAAAAAAACAAAAGCAAAACTATTTTTGAAGATCCAGATAACTAGAGAAATTTTCAGACACTAAAGGTCAATAGGTCCTGGTTACTAGGTCAAAACTCTCTGTCTAACAAAGGATATTGACATGAAGATGAGGGTCAAGTGTTGGAGAAACTAGGCAAGTTAATAATATAGTAACTCAAGGACATAAAGATGTAGCAAGTATAGAGTTTTAAATTTGTGCCACATGCCAGGTGTATTATAACACTAAGAAAAATGAGATTCAAAATTCCTATTGTTGGGTTGCAACATAAGATTGACTATATAATTCTATTCCCATAGAATAATGAGGCAAAAAATATTGGCAGATAGTTAGTGATCTCTTCCAGAGGTTCTGTGATGGTTAATTTTATGTATTAACTTGATTGGGCTAAGGGATACCCAGGGTGGCGTAACATTGTTGCTAGTTGTGTCTGCAAGATTGATACCTGAATCAATAGAATGAATAAGGAAGATCCACCCTCATTAATGTGAGTGGATATCATGCAATCCTTTGAGGGTCTGAGTAGTGCAAAAAAAGGTGCAAAAAAAGACATTTCCCTGATGTTTGAGTTGGGACATTTTTTTTTTTTTTTTTTTTTTTTTTTTTTTTTTTTACATCAG
>CAUYLG010008318.1:0-38405 GCA_963573385.1 Cacajao melanocephalus | reverse complement strand
CCATGGAATACTACACAGCCATAAAAAACGATGAGTTTGTGTCATTTGTAGGGACTTGGACGAATCTGGAAACCATCATTCTTAGCAAACTGACACAAGAACAGAAAGCCAAACACCACATGTTCTCACTCATAAGTGGGTGTTGAACAATGAGAACATGTGGACTCAGGGAGAGGAGCATCACACACTGGGGGCAGCTGGCAGGGGTAGGACAGGGACAGTGGTGGGTGGGGAGGGATAACATGGGGAGAAAGGGAGAAATGCCGGATATATAGTCAAAGGGGGAATATAGGCAGGAAACCCCCTGTTTGTGTATGCACCTATGCAATAACCCTGCATGACCTGCACATGTACCCCAGAACCTAAAGTAAAACAAAAATAAAAAACAAAACAAAACAGTGAAATCAAAAATGAATTAAAGAATAATTGGAAAAAAATATATAGTCTACCCAAATGAGAAGAAACCAGGAAAATTATTCTGGGAATTGGCAGAATGGTTCTATAATACCCCCAAAAGATCACACTAGCTCTCCAGCAATGGATTTAAAGTAGGACAAAATATTTGAAATACCAGATAAAGAATTCAAAAGGTTGATTATTAAGCTACTGAAAAAGATACCAGAGAATGATGAAAACAAACATAAAGAAATTTTTAAAAATTTAAGACATAAATTAAAAAATTTCTAAAGACATGTTGGTATGGTTTGGCTGTATCCCCAATCAAATCTCATCTTAAATTTTAGCTCCCATAATCCCCACATGTCTTGGGAGACACTCAGTGGGAGGTAACTGAATCATGGGGGCAGATTTTTCCCATGGTATTCTTGTGATAGTGAATAAGTCTCGTGAGATCTGATTTTTTTTTTCTCGAGACAGAGTTTCACTCTTGTTTTCCAGGCTGGGGTGGAATGGTGCTATATCGGCTCACTGCAACATCTGCCTCCCAGGCTCAATTGATTTTCCTGCCTGAACCTCCTGAGTAGCTGGGATTACAGGTGCCCACCACCATGCCTGGCTAATTTTTGTATTTTTAGTAGAGATGGGGTTTTGCCATGTTGGCCAGGCTGATCTCAAACTCCTGACCTCAGGTGATCCACCAGCATCAGCTTCCCAAAGTGCTGGGATTACAGGCATGAGCCACCACACCCGGCAATCTGATGCTTTTATAAAGGGAAGTTCCTCTGCACACACTTTCTTGCTGCCACCATGTCAGATGTGCCTTTGCTCCTCCCTCACATTCCACCATGATTGTGAGTCCTCCTCAGCCATATGGAACTCTCAAATCTCATGTCATTTTTATATTTAAAAACCAATTATGCCTTTCCAACAGTCACCCAAAGTCTTAACTCATTCCAGCATTAACTCAAAAGTCCATGTCCAAAGTGTCAAATGAGACAAGGCAAGTCACTTGTTCCTATGAGCCTGTACAATCAAAATCAAGTTAGTTACTTCCAAGAATCAATGAGAGTACAGGAATTAAATAAATGTTCCCATTTCAATTCAAAGAACTTGGCCAAAACTAAGGAGCTAGAGAGGTCCCATGCAAGCACAAAATGCAAATGGACAGTCATTAAATCTTAAAGCTCCAAAATCTCCTTTGACTCCATGTCTCACATCCAAGACATGCTCATGCAAGGGGTGGGCTCCCATGGCCTTGAGCAGCTCCACACCTGTGGCTCTGAAGCCTACAGCCCCTGCAGCTGCTTTTACAAGCTGGCATTGAGTGTCTGCGGCTTTTCCAGGTGCATGGTGCAAGCTGTTGGTGGATCTACCATTCTGAGGTCTGGAGGATGGTGGCCCTTTTCTTACAGCTCTACTAGGCAGTGCCTCAGTGGGGACTCTGTATGGGTGCTCCAGCCCCACATTTTCCTTTCTCACTGCCCTAGCAGAGGTTCTCCATTAGGGCTCCACCCTTGTAGCAGATTTCTGCCTGGAGATCCAGGTGTTTCCATATATCCTCTGAAATCTAGGCAAAGTTCCCAAACCTCATCTCTTGTCTTCTGCACACCTGCAGGTCCAACATCATGTGGCAGCCACCAAGGCCTGTGGCTTACACTCTCTGAAGCAATTGCCCAAGCTGTATCTTGGACCCTTTTAGCTAAAGCTGGAACTGGAGCAGCTGAGATGCAGGGTGCCATGTTCTAGGGCTGCACAGAGCAGCGCTGCCATGGCCACAGCCCATGAAACCATTTTTCCTCCTAGGTCTCTGGGCATGTGTTGGGAGGGGCTGCTCTGAAGATCTCTGACATGCCCTGGAGATATTTTCCCCATTGTCTTGGCTATTAACATTCAGCCCTTCGTTACTTATGCAACTTTCTGCAGCAGGTTTGAATTACTTTCCAGAAAATGGGTTTTTCTTTTCTACCACATGATCAGGCTATAAATTTTCCAAATTTTTATGCTTTGCTTCCCTTTTAAACATACATTTTAATTGTAAGCCATCTCTTTGTTAATGCATATAACTGAATGTTTTCAGAATAAGTCAGGTCACCCCCTTTTTTTTTTTTTTTTATCATGTCAAAGGAGATTTCAGTGCTATCAGGTCACCTCTTGAATCCCTTGCTGCTTGTAGTGAGCCAAGATCAAGTCACTGAACTCCAGCATGAGTGACAGAGTGAGATTCTATCTAAAAAATTTTTTTTTCAAAAAAAAAATCTGGATTCATTGATGTTTTAAATGGGTTTTTTTTTTTGTGTGTGTGTGTCTTGATATCCTTCAGTGTAGCTCTGATTTTGGTTACTTCTTGTCTTCTGCTAGCTTGGGGGTTAATTTGTTCTTGCTTCTCTAATTCTTTCAGTTTTGAATTTAGGTTTTTAATTTGAGATGTTTCTAATTTTTTGAGGTGGGCATTTAATGCTATGAATTTTTAGCTAAACACTGCTTAGCTGTGTCCCAGAGATTCTTAAATGTATCTTTGTTCTCATTAATTTCAAAGAACTATTTGATTTGATGTCTTAATTTCATTCTTTACCCAAAAATCATTCTGGAGCATGTTGTTTAATTTCCATGTAATTGTATTATTTTGAGGAATTATCTTAGTCTTTACTTCTATTGTTATTACTCAACAGTCCAAGAGTATGTTTGGTATAATTATGATTTTTTAAAAAAATTTGCTAAGGATTATTTTATGTCCAATTATGTGGTGGAGTTCAGAGTATGTGCCATATGTCAGTGAGAAGAATGTGTATTCTCTTGTTTTGGGGTAGGGATGTTTATCAGATCATTTTGGCCCAATATTGAGTTCAGGTCCTAAATATTTCTGTTAATTTTCTACCTTGATAATCTGTCTGATACTGTCAGTGGAGTGTTACGGACCCCCATTATTGTTGTGTGAAAGTCTACATCTGTGTTATACTTTGGCTTTGTCCCCACTCAAACCTCATCTTAAATTTAGCTTACATAATTTCCACATGTTGTGAGAGGGACCTAGTGGGAGATAATTGAATCAGGGGACAGTTTCCCTTATACTGTTCTCATAGTAGTAAATAAGTCTCATGAGATCTGATGGATTTATAAGGCGTTTCCCTTTTCACTTGGCACTCATTCTCTCTTTGTCTACCACCACATAAGACAGGCCTTTGTTCTTCCCTCACCTTCCATCATGATTGTGAGGCATCCCCAGTTATGTGAAACTGAGTCAATTAAACCTCTTTTTCTTTATAAATTACTCAATCTCAGGTATGCCTTTATCAGCAGCATGAGTACGAATTAATACAATAAATTCGTACCAGGTAGTGGGGCACTGCTGTAAAGATACTAAAAAATGTGGAAGTGGCTTTGAAACTGGGTAACAGGTAGAGCTTGGGACAGTTTGGAGGGCTCAGAAGAATATAGGAAACCTTGGAACGTTTGTAACTTCCTAGAGAATTGGAGGGCTCAGAAAAAAGAAAGATGTGGGAAAGTATGGAATTTCCTAGAGACTTGTTGAATGGCTTTGACCAAAATGCTGATAGTGATATGGACAATAAGGTCCAGGCTGAGGTGGTCTCAGATGGAGATGAGGAATGTATTGGGAACTGGAGTAAAGGTCACTCTTGCTATGCAAAGAGATTGGCAGTATTTTGCCCCTGCCCTAGAGATCTGTGGAGCTTTGAACTTGAGAGAGACAATTTAGGGTATCTAATGTAAGAAATTTCTAGGTGACAATGTGTTTAAGAGGAAGAAGAGCATAAAAGTTTGGAAAATTGGCAGCCTGGCCATGTGGTAGGAAAGAAAAACCCATCTTTTAGGGAACAATTCAAGCCAGCTGCAGAAATTTGCATAAGTAATGAGAAACCCAATGTTAATCGCTAAGACTATGGGAAATGTGTCTCCAGGGAATGTCAGAGACCCTTATGACAGCACCTCCCATCACATGCCAGGAGGCCTAGGAACTAAAAATTGTTTCATGAGTCAGGCCCAGTATCCCCCTGCTGTGTGCAGCCTGGGGACTTGTTGCCCTGAGTCCCAGCTGCTTCAGCTGTGACTAGAAGAAGCCAAGATACAGCTCAGTCCATTACTCCAGAGGGTGCAAGCCCCAAGCCTTGTCAGCTTTCATGTAGTGTTGAGCCCTCAGTGCAGAGAAATCAAAAATTGAAGTTTGGTAACTTCCACCTAGATTTCAGAGGATATATGGAAATGCCTGGATGCCAAGGCAAGTTTGTTGCAGGGGTGGGGCCCTCAGGGAGAACCTCTGTAGGGCAGTGTAGAAGGAAAATGTGGGTTTGAACCCCCACACAGCACCCCCACTGGGGTATTGCCTAGTGGAGCTATGAGAAGAAGGCCACCATCCTCCAGACCCCAGAATGGTAGATCCACCTACAGCTTGCACTGTCCACCTAAAAAGTCATAGACACTGAACCACAGCAAGTGAAAACAGCCAGGAGGGGGGCTGTACACTGCTATGCCACAGGGGTGAAGCTGCCCAGGGCTATGGGAGCCTACCTCTTGCATCAGCATCCCCTGGATATTGAGATATGGAGTCAAG
Organism: Cacajao melanocephalus; assembly: GCA_963573385.1. Lineage (NCBI taxonomy): Eukaryota > Metazoa > Chordata > Mammalia > Primates > Pitheciidae > Cacajao > Cacajao melanocephalus. The sequence continues at coordinate 33,439 of CAUYLG010008318.1, read as the reverse complement.
GAGATTACTTTGGAATTTTAAGGTTTAATGACTGTCATATTGGGTTTCATACCTGCATGGGACTTGTAGTCCCTATATTTTGGCAAATTTCTTCCATTTGGAATGGATATATTTACCGAAAGCCTATATCCTCATTGTATCTAGGAAGTAACTAACTTGGTTTTGATTTTATAGGCTCATAGGTGGAAGGCACTTGCCTTGTCTCAGATGAGACTTTGGACTGTGGACTTTTGAATAAATGCTGAAATGAGTTAAGACTTTGGGGGACTATTGGGAAGGTATGATTGGTTTTGAAATGTGAGAACATGATATTTGGGAGGGGCCAGGAGTAGAATGATATGGTTTGGCTGTGCCCCTACTCAAATCTCATCTTGGGTTGTAGCTCCCATAATTCCCACAGGTCATGGGAAAAACCAAGTGGGAAGTAATTGAATCACGGGGGTGGGTTTTTCCCATGATGTTCTCTTAATAGTAAATAAGTCTCATGAGATCTGATGGTTTTAGAAAGGGAAGTTCCCCTACACATGCTCTCTTGCCTGCTGCCGTATAAGATATGCCTTTGCTCCTCCACCACATTTTGCCATGATTGTGAAACTTCCCCAGCCATGTAGAACTGTGAGTACATTAAACTTCTTTTTCTTTATAAATTACCCAATCTCAGGTATGCCTTTATTACCAGCATGAGAACAAACTAACACAGATAGGTATCTTAAACAAAAACCAATCAGAACTTCTGGAAATAAAAGATATATTCAGAGAATTACAAAATGCAGTGGAAAGCTTCAACAATAGACTAGAACTAGTGGAAGAAAAGAATTCAGAGCTTGAAGACAGGGCTTTTGAATTAACACAGTCAGACAAATACATATGAAAATAATCCAAAGAAATGCACAAAGTATCCAAGAAATATGGGCTTATGTAACATGGTCAAACATAAAAATAATTTGTTTTCCTGAAGGAGAAGAGAAAGCAAAAAATTGGAAACTTATTTGAGTGAATAATTGAGGGAAAGTTTCCCGGCTTTTCTAGAAATTTAGGTATCCAAATACAAGAAGCTCAACAAAATCCTGGGAGATTCATTACAAAAGACCATCACCAAGGCATATAGTCATCAGTCTATCTAAAGTTAACACGAACAAAATAATTCTAAGAGCAGTGAGACAAAAGCATTAGGTCCTGTAAAGAAAAACCTATCACTAACAGCAGACTTATCAGCAGAAACCTTACAAGCCAGAACAAATTTTGTTTATATCTTTAGCCTTCTTAAACAGAATAACTGTCAGCCAATAATTTTGTATACAGCAAAACTAAATTTCATAAATGAAAAAGAAATAAAGTCATTTTTAGACAAACAAATGCTGGGAGCATATGCCGCTACCAAACTAGCCCTACAAGAAATACCAGAAGGATTTCTAAATCTTATAACAAATGCTCAGTATGCACCAAAATAGAACCTCTTATAATAATAAAACTCATGTGGCCCATAAAACAATAATATAATGAATAAAAACAAAGTAGGTAACAATTAACATGATGAATGGAACAATACTTTACATCTCAAATTAACATTCAATGTAAATGGCCTAAATGCTCCACGTGAAAGATATAGATGTTCAGAATTGATAAAAAATTACAAACCAAATATCTGCTGTCTTTAAGAGATTCCATTAACACATAAGGATTTATGTAAACTAAAAGAAAAGGTGTGAAAAAAAGACATTCCATGCAAATGAAAACCAAAAGTGATCAGGAATAGCTATTCTTTTTAAATTATGTATTTATTTTTCCATAGGTTATTGGGGTAAAAGTAGTATTTGGTTATATGAGTAAGTTCTTTAGTGATGGTTTGTGAAATTTTGGTGCACCCATTACCTGAGCACCTAAACACCTAAAATTCACAGGCTATAAAAGTGGTTAACCAAAAAGTGACTTTAAAAATGACTATCACAGTTTTAATAACTGATCTAGGCAAACTATTTAAAAATAAACTAGGTAAATGTAATTTAATAATTGTAAATATACTTATATAATTTGGAATCTAATGTTATATTAAACAGTAGGCATTCAGCCAGACATAGTGGCTTATGCCTGTAATCTCAGCACTTTAAGAGGCCTAGACAGTTATATTGCTTGAGGCTTGGAGTTTGAAACCAGCCTGGCTAACATGGCATAACCCCATCTCTAATAAAAGTACAAAAATCTGCCAAGCATGGCATGGATGCCTGTAATCCCAGTTACTTGGGAGGCTGAGGCACAAGAATCACTTGAACCTGGGAGGCAGAAGCTGCAGTGAGTCAAGATCATGCCACTGAACCCCAGCCTGAGCAACAGAGTGAGACTCTCTTTCAAAAATAAAAAATAATAAGCATTCATTAAATGTCTTGGTTATTTCCATTTAAAAATTTTATAGGAAATTTTTTTTCTATAAAACAATATGTTCTTATTAAAATAAAATATTTTTGTCTAATTCAAAGATCATTTAAAAGGTTATTTAGGAGAATCAGAAGAGACTCAAATAAGGTTACTTATAAAACAGTGTAAAAAATCAGTAAATAAGAGAGATATAAAGAAAGCTATACATATGCAGATGTATTTTTGGCAGAATGGTTAAAAAGAACATTATCTATAAGATAAAAAAATTCTTGTTTCATAATTTTTTTTTCCAAAATAAAATAGCTGATTATTTAAGAAGGAAGATTAGAATAAAACAGCAAGTCCAGGCACATCATAAGTGGTTTGTGTATGTTGTAATAAAGTTTGTAAAAATAGTTTATAAACAAAAAAAAACCTGTATGATCAAGTTGGCCATAATTAAAAGAAAATTACTTATAATAGTCTTCCTAGAGATTGGTCTGTGATATTAAAAATACATTAATATACTAAATAATTTGTTAAAACAAAAATTTTCTAAAATATTAATTTATTTTTCATAAAATTACAAGAGATTAAAATTTTTTTAACCCCAAAGTTCAACTTTATTGTGTCTCACTGTTTTCAACTTTCTCTCCGCTTTGAGAAGGACTGAGATAATAACTCTCCCCTTTAACTTTTTCATCAGCACCTGTAGCTTTTTTCCTCAAGTCCTAACTTATGTTGTGGTCTGATGCTAGAAATGTTTTATCTTAAACATCTAAAGGAAATGTTTCCTTCCAATATGATATTCTGTGCTCTTGGCTTTACACTCTTCTATTGAATTGAAAGCTTTCACTTATGACCCAGGATAGACTCTTTCTATGTCTAACTTATTCAAGTGCTGGAAAAACTGAAATTAAAAAAATAAAGTTATTACATCCACGTAACTTTTGGTATTGTTTTCAACATTCTCATGCTGTTAAGTTGTAGGGCTTTGACTCTTAGATCTAATAGTAAAGGAAGACCTACTAAATTTTAAACACTGACAGGAGTTAAAACCTCATCTTCAGACCTGGGAGAAGATAATGATAAAAGTAAACTATGTTCTTGAGACCTTGGGCCAGAAATTAAAACTATTCAACCCCTCTAGGCCTAGAGACTATTGCAGAAGAGGTGTGCACATGAGATGGTAAGGGTTTATTTTGAGAGATAAAATTAGTTCAGAGTTTCTCTAGAAATAAAATATTATGGCCAGGCTCAGTGACTCACACCTGTAATCCTAGCACTTTGGGAGGCCAAGACAGATGGATTGCCTGAACTCACTCAGAAGTTTGAGACCAGCCTGGGCAACATGATAAAGCCTTGTCTCTACTAAAAAAAAAAAAAATTAGCCAGGTGTGGTGATGTGTGCCTGTAGTCCCAGCTACTTGGGTGGCTGAGGCACAAGAATTGTTTGAATCAGGGAGGCAGAGGCTGCAGTGAGCCAAGATCACACCACTGCACTTCAGCTTGGGTGACAGAGTGAGACTCTGTCAACACCCACACAGACAATACTTTGTACCCTTCAATCCCATCAAGTTGACACTCAGTATTAACCATCACAAGTCCACCCTTTGTCAACTTGAACCCATCCACATCTCCTGAGATTACACAAAATCTCCAAATAAAGACAATAATTAGGTCATAATTACACCTGACATAATACAACTATCCCTCATACAACTGGAAATGGACCAATCCCTGACTCAAATACTATTACATAAAGTTAACAAAACTTAAATGCTGATATGAAGTCAATAAATCTTATATCACATGATAAAGGAAGAAGGAAATAAAATGAAGATATTTTCTTAGTAAAAGTGTATACATGCACAAATATGTTAGTAACAAAAGAAAGGAGAAATACTCATGAATACTCATGACAGTTACTGTCCTCATTTTTGCAGTTGATCACATGGTTATAGCTGGTATTGATCACTACCCATTCTGTATTTCCTTTGCCTTCAGCAAGCACCTCAGCAGATCGTGTTTTTTTCCCCTCTTAGTGAAGTGACCCTTCATTTCTGAAGGGTCTGGGTCATTTATAGTCCTGCCTTGATTGGGCTCTTGTAGTTTCCCACTGTCATTAATCTCAGGGCATGGTAATACTAAGAGACTCCCTAATGGATTGCCTGTATTCCATGCATACTCTTTTCTACCTCCGTTGTGGAGTAGTGGACTGATTTCATCTTGATAGTCTGGGTTAATCACCCCAGCCAACACTATAACTCTCTTCTTAATCTGTTAACTTTAAGGTAGGAAGAGCTCAAAGTGTCCAGGTGGCAATCTTAACTTCTAGTTTAATGGAACCATTGCTGTGTCTTTTGGGGCCAGCATTCCTCCCTCTGGAACTAAGATCTCTAGGCCAAAAGAACGTAGTGTCAAGGGAACAGGAAGCTAATATTTTGCTAGTGGATCTCTAGGGGTGTTGGTGAGTCGTGCCACTTCAAAGTCCACCCCTTGTTTTCTGGACCCGTGATTCCTAGCAATTAGAGAAACAGTATCATATATTGGAGGTTGATTCAGAGAATACATGGCCTTCTGGAGAACTTTTCCCCAGCCCTGCAAACTATTGTCACCTAGTTGGTGTTGTAATTGTGACTTCAAAAAACCATTCCACCATTCTATCAATCCAGCTGCTTCATGATGATGGGAACATGGCAAGATGAGTAAATTCCATGACCTTGAGCCCATTGTCACACTTTAGCTGCAAAGTGAGTGCCTTGGTCAGAGGCAATGCTGTGTGGAATAACATAACGGTGGATAAGGCATTCTGTGAATCCATGGATGGTAGTCTTGGCAGAAGCATTGCATGAAGGATAGCCCAACCCATATCCAGAGTAAGTATCTATTCTAGTGAGGACAAAACTCTGCTCTTTCCTTATGGAAGAGGTCGAATATAATCAACCTGTCACCAGCTGGATGGCTGATCACCCCAAGGAATGGTGTCATATTGAGGGCTCAGTATTGGTTTCTGCTGCTGGCAAATTGGGCATTCAGCAGTGGTCATATCCAGGTCAGCCTTAGTGAGTGGAAGTCCATGTTACTGAGTCCACCCATAACCTCCATCCCTGCCATCATGGCCACTTTGTTCATAGGCCCATTGGGCAATGATGGGTGACTGGGGAAAGAGGATGAGTGGTGTCCACAGAACAGGTCATCCTATCCATTTGATTATTAAACTCCTCCTCCACTGTGGTCACTCATTGGTGAGCACTCACATGGGAAATAAATATCTTCACAGTATTTTACCACTCAGAGTGGTTCATCTATATATCTTTTCCCAAAATTTCTTTTCCACCATTTTTCCAATCATGCTTTTTGCAAGTCCCTGACCATCCAGTCAAACCACTGGCTACAGTTCATGAATTAGTATATAATCACACATCTGGCCATTTCTCCTTCTATGCAAATTGCACAACAACAAGGTGCACTGCTTGAAGCTCTGCCCACTGGGAATATTTCCATTCACTGCTGCCTTTCAGTGATGTCCTAGAAAGGGGCTGTAGTGCTGCAACTTTCAGGTGGTGCCTGTGTGTCACGCAGAATCATCTGTGAACCAGGCTCTAGTCTTCTCTTCCTCTATCAACTAATCATAGGGAACTCCCCATGAGGCCACTGATGCAGGCCTGGGGAGAGAAGACAGGGTGGCAAGAATGAAGAGCATGGGCATTTGAACCACATTCTCGTGTAACTTGTGCCTTCAGGACCTGCTTGAGCCTGATGATGTATATACCACTTCCATTTGATGATGGAATGCTGCTGTTGCATGACCCACTTTATGGCTAGATGGCTGAGAAGGCACCCAGTTCATGATAGGTAGTTCAGGTCAAATGGTGACTTGATGACCCATAGTTAAACATTCAGTTTTCACCAAAGTCCAGTAGCAGGCCAAGAGGTGTCTCTCAAAAGGAGAGTAGTTACCTGCAGAAGATAGCAGGGCCTTGCTCCAAAATCCTAGAGTCCTCTGCTATCATTTACCTGTGGGAGCCTGGCAGAGGCTTCAATACAGCATTTCTATCTGTCACTGTCACCTCAAGCACCATTGGATCATACAGCCCAAGAGGCAGAGCAGCTTGCACAGCAGTTGGGACCTGTTGGAAGAGCCTTCTCCTGTTCTGGACCCCACTTAAAACTGGTAGCCTTTTGAGTCACTCGATAAATGGGCCAGAGTAACACACCCAAATGAGGATTGTGTTGTTTCCAAAGTCCAAATAGGCCCACCAGGCATTATGCCTCTTTCTTGGTTGTAGAGGGGCCAAATGCAGCAACATATCCTTACCTTAGAAGGAATATCTTGACAGGCCCCACATCACTGGACCCCTAGAAATTTTACATTGGTAGAAGGTCCCTGAATTTCAGTCAGATTTATTTATCTTCTGGCATGCAAATGTCTCACCAATAAGTCCAGTGTGTTTGCTACTTCTTGCTCACTGAATCCAAACAGCATACTGTCATCAATGTAATGGATCAGTGTGATATCTCCTGGAAGTGAAAAGCAATCAAGGTCTTTCTGAATAAGATTATAACAAAAAGCCAGAGAGTTGATATACCCCTGAAGTAGGACAGTAAAGGTATATTGTTGGCCTTGCCAGCTGAAGGCAAATTGCTTCTTACAGGCCTTATGAACAGGAATGGAGAAAAAGGCATTTGCCAAGTCAGTGGCTGCATACCAAGTACCAGGAGATTTGTTAATTCTCTCAAGCAATGAAACCAAATCTGGTACAGCAGCTGCAATTGGAGTCACCACTTGGTTAAGCTTACAATAATCCACTCTCATTCTCCAAGATCCATCTGTCTTCTGCACAGGTCAAATGGGAGATATGAATAAAGATGTGGTGGGAATCACCACTCCTGCATCTCTCAGTCCCTAATGGCAGCATAATCTCAGCAATCCCTCAAGGGATCACATCACCTCAATAGACACAGAAAAGCATTTGACAAAATTTGACCTCCCTTTATGATTAAAATTTTCAACAAAATTGTCATATAAGGGACATACCTCAAGATAATAAAATATATCTATGACAAACCGACAGCCAACATTATACTGAATGGGGAAGAGTTGAAAGCATTTCCCCTGAGAACTGGAACAAGACAAGGATGCCCACTTTCACCACTTCTATTCAAAATAGTACTGGAAGTCCTAGCCACAGCAATCAGAGAAGAGAAGGAAATGGAATCCAAATAGGCAAAAAGGAAGTCAAACTGTCACTGTTTGCTGATGACATGATTGTATCCTAAAAAACCCTAAAGACTCATCCAAAGAGCTCCTAGATCTGATAAATAAACTCAGTAAAGTTTCAGGATACAAAATCAATGTACACAAATCCGTAGCCCTGTCATACACCAACAATGAAAATGCCAGTGTGCTAAAGGCCTGAGGTTCCCATGGGGACAGGGTGCTGCCTTGGCTATGGTTTAGGAGGTTCAAGTGCTCTGGTAGTTCAAATCAGTAGCACTACTATTCACCAACAGCAACCAAGATGAGAATCAAATAAAGACCTCAACCTATTTGACAATAGCTGCAAAAAACCCACAAAAAACCAAAACAACAACAACAAAAAAATAACTTAGAAATATACCTAACTGAGGAGGTGAAAAACTTCTACAAGAAAAACTATAAAACACTGCTGAAATAAATCAGATGACACAAACAAATAGAAACACATCCCATGCTCACACACGGGTAAAATCAATACTGTGAAAACAACCATACTGCCAAAAGCAATCTACAAATTCAATGCAATTTCCATCAAAATAGCATCACCATTCTTCACAGAACTAGAAAAAATAACCCTTAAAATTTATATGTAACAACAAAAGAGCCCACATAGCCAAAGCAAGACTAAAGAAAAAGAGCAAGTCTGGCAGGACAATATTACCTGACTTCAAACTATACTAAGAGACTATAGTCACCAAAACAGCATGGTACTGGTATAAAAATAGGCACATAGGCCAATGCAACAGAATAGAGAACACAAAAATAAAGCCAAATACTTACAACCAACTGAAGTTTGACAAAGCAAACAAAAACATAAAGTGGGGAAAGTACACTCTATTACACAAATGATGCTGGGATAATTGGCAAGCCACATGTAGAAGAAAGAAACTGTATCCCCATCTCTCATCTTGTACAAGACCTGAAACCATAAAAATTTCTAGAGTATAACATCAGAAAAACTCTGCTAGACATTGGCTTAGGCGAAGAGTCTATGACCAACAACCCAAAAGCAAATGCAACAAAAACAAAAATAAATAGATGGAACTTACTTAAATTAAAACGTTTCTGCATAGCCAAAGAAATAATTAGCAGAGTAAACAGACAACCCACCGAGTGGGAGAAGATCTTTGCAAACTGTACCCAACAAAAGACTAGTATCCAGAATCTACAAGGAATTCAAACTAGCAAGAAAAAATGAAACAATCCCATCAAAAGTTAGCTAAGGACACGAATAGACAATTCTCATAAAAAGATGTACACATGGCTAATAAACATGAAAAAATGCTCAACAATACTAATTGTTGGGGAAATGTACATCAAAACCACAATGCAACACCACCTTACTACTGCAAGAATGTTCATAATAAAAAATAAAAAATAGTAGATGACTATGGACCCAGCCCAAATGCCCATCATTTGAGTGGATTTAAAATATGTATATATATATATATATATGTGTATCTCTGTGTGTGTGTATAGATATTTACCGTGGAATACTACACAGCCATGAAAATGAATTAAATAATGGCATTCACAGAAACCTGAATGAAATTGAAGGCCATTATTCTAAGTGAAGTAAATCAGGAATGTAAGAACAAACATAGTGTGTTCTCACTTACAAGTGAGAGCAAAAGCTCTGAGTAGACAAAGGGCTAAGAATGATATAATGGACTTTGGAGACTCAGGGGAAAGGGTGGGAGGGATTGAGGGATGCAGGACTACACATTGGGTACATTGTACACTGCTTGGGTAATAGATGCACCAAAATCTCAGAAATCACCACTAAAGAACATATCCATGTAACTAAACACCGCCTGTTCCCCCAAAATTGGTGAAATAAAAAATGCAAAAAAAAAAAAAAAGGAACAAATGAAGTGTTCTTTAAGCTCCAAAAGCAGGCTTGAAAAAAGTAAGATTGTGAGAGAACTGGTAGAATAAGAGGTTGTAGACATAGTTGAATACTACGGTTTAAATTTTCTCAAGTGGAGCAGTAATAAAATTTAGGACACCGTGATGTGAAGTCGTGAAGATAAAGTAATTGGAAGGTTATGTTTGTAGTTGGGTCATGTGCAGAAATGTTTAAATAACAGTAACAGCAACCACAATAATAAAATGGAAGCTCTCAACCATACACATTAGACCAGACACTTAGCTATTTTGTCTTATTTTTATTATTCCAGCAATTATGAGATACTTTTACTATCATCCTTCACACATGAGGAAACAGAATCAGACAGTTTAAATCTCTTGCCAAAAATTACATTGTTGATAAATATTTGAACCTTGATATGAACTCAGATCTGTTTAAGTCTGAAATCTACCCTCCTTCCAGCATGTTTTTCTGTTTCTCATAATTTAGGATTGTGAAATTACGACAAAAGTTACAGAATAGAAAAAGAAAGTAGCTAGATCCAAAAGTCACTAATTTACTAATAACAGTATTATATATTGAGCAGTTACTATAAGACAGGCACTCTTTAATGCATATTTCATTAAACTTTTAACAATACCAAGAGAATGGCATTATTATTAATGTTTTATACATAAAAAAACTGAGGGAGAAAACAGTTATGCACTGAACTTTAGGATGTATGACTAGTGAACAGTAATAGCAGAGTTTTAAGCCTAAGTTTGACAGAATCTAATGACCACACTCTGTTAAAAAAAAAAAAAAAAAAAAAAGGGCTTCACTGGAAAACTATACATTTTCTAGATTTTAGAGAACATCTCTCTGAGTTTTCTGATTCTAGAAGCTATTTTATAACTCTGTAAACTGTAAATAAATGGTAAGAATGAAAAAATAGTTCTTATTTATGGATTTGCAAATTCTGTCTATCCAAAAGTCCAAATAACTTATCTTAACATTTATTTTAATTTTTCTGATATTTAAATTTATTTTTTCTTTAGAGTCTATTTTGAACCAGTAGTCGTATCTGTGTTTTTTCATCATGACTAAATGAAATCTATAACATATTTGTATGACAATCCTAATTTTACTTTTTTTCTGAAAATTGTCTTTTAACACTGAGATGCCTTGTGAATTCTTGTAACAGAACCAAGTAAACTTGCTAACCAGAGAAATGCACCTCATAAGTGGTTTAAGCCCAGACAAGACTTTCCTTGACTTCTAGAAGTGACTTCAAATTGGTAATATAGCACTGCTGACTTTCTTTTTGTTGTTGTTTTGAGACAGGGTCTCATTCTGTCGCCCAGGCTGGAGTGCAGTCGTGTGATATCAGCTCATCCCAACCTCCACTTTCTAAGCTCAAGTGATTCTCCAGCCCCAGCCTCCAGAGTAGCTAGGACTACAGGCAAGAGTCACCAAAGCCTGGTTATTTTTGCAGAGGTGAGATCTCACCATGTTGCCCAGGCTGGTATCGAACTCCTGAGTTCAAAACAATCTTTCTGCCATGACCTTCCAATGTGCTGGGATTGCAGGCGTGAGCCACCTCTCCTGGCCTGGCCAGCCCTGCTGACTTTCTATTTATCTAGTTTTAATCTTCATTTTTACAATTTTGTGTTTTGATTTCATGTGTTTTTGTTCATTTGTGGCTAATAAGTTATTATAACTAGGAGTAATTATTGGAAATTTGGTTTTATAGTCTGACTATGAGGAATTTGATCTTGTACTCTTATCAATGATATGTGTAAATGGATTAAATATTTATAGATACCTGTGTTGGGTGAGAGACAAAAAGGGAATTCTATTTGTTAGGTTTGTTTTTTCAATTTGTTGTCTTTTTTGTCTATTTTAATTAAATTCAAATAATTAGGAGTGTTTTCTCTGCTTTTTTTCTAACAGGAGGGGGACTAGCTCTTTGATATCTGGACTGGTGATTTTTTGTGTTTCTTTGCTTATTCTTGATTCATGTCTCAAATATTTATTTATTTATTTATTTAATTTGTTTTTTTTGAGACAGGGATTTTCTGTTTCTCAGGCTGGAGTAGAGTAGCACAATCATGGCTCATTGCAGCCTTGATCTCCTGGGCTCAGATGATCCTCAGCCACCCAAGTAGCTGAGACTACAGGTGTGAACCACCAAGGTAGGCTAATTAAATTTATTTATTTATTTATTTATTATTATTATTATTTTGTAGAGTTGAGGTCTGACTATGTTGCCCAAGCTATTCTCAAACTCCTGAGTTCAAGTGATTCTCCTTGCCTTGGTCTCCCATAATGCTAGGATTGCAGTTGTGGGTCACTGCTTTTGGTCACATGGCTAAAATTTTGGAATAGAGGCTATAAACCTCCTCTGTGTCTGTATATTTATGTGCCTGTAATTCATGAAGATTTTGACCTCCAATGTGAATGTGTGATCGTTTTCTACCTCCAGATGTTAAAAACTTATTATATCATTTCTAACACAATAAATAAAAGCAAGTAATGTTTACTTCACAAATAAATTATAAAAGAAAGTTACTTAAATTAAAAGAATCTGTATCCTGTATGGCTTATATACATAAATAAGTGTTTATATAAATTAAATATTTCCAAAATTCCAAGAAATTAAGGAAACTGAGTATTTAAGATTTTCAATGTTCCAAAAATACATCCTTGAAGAATCCAACCTAGAAACATTTTACAAATCATAGCTTCTGCACCATTGAACCATGCTTGACAGGTGGAGAGCTCCAGTGTGGTGGACCCTACATCTGTGCACCAGCCTGCATGTTCCTTCCTTATACTGCAGCTTCCCCTGAACCCACAGCAACTCCCCACGTCAGTTTACTGGTGCATGTTAGCACCGGTGAGTTTTGCTTTACTTGCCCTGCCAGCACGCGGGGGTGCAGTAGCCCCATGACCGCCGCAGACCACCATTGTAGATGGAGCCTTGGCGAGCACAGAGCCAGCAAGCCCTGTTCCCGACTCCCCCTTTCCCAGTCTTGTGCTAATGCTGCCCAGATAACACGTTCTTCTCCCACACCCTTAGTGATTACTTCTGCTTGCAGGGCACAGAGAAGGCACCCAGAACTGCCCTGGACAGCAGCCTGCTCCAAACCAACATCGCCTCCAGTGCAACAGCACACACAGTCTCCATCAGGGGCCCCTCATTCCTCTTTAACTGCCTTCCCTTTGTCACTGTGATGAACCCCCTCAGGGAGGCAGGCACCCCTGTATCCACTAACATTGGACTGGGGCTGCTGCACCTCAGCCCTCCCACTGCAGTAGCCTCCACACCTTGAGGAGTCAGAGAACAATGCCGGGGACCAATACAAGTCCCCCAGAGTTAGGGCATGCAGTCCAGGAGTTGGAAGCTGAATGTTGGCCCCATAAGATCTTCCAGAAATGAAGCCAGTTGGCTAAATACACCTTATACAACAATCAAACTCTGAAGGTCATCAAATAGGATACAAATTTAAAAAGACCATCTAAAGATCAACAACCTCAAAAACTGAAGATAAATAAATCCACAAAGATGAGAAAGAATCAATGCAAGAACGCTGAAAACTCAAAGTCAGAGTACCTTCTTTTCTCCAAATGACTGCATCACTTCTCTAGCAAGGGTTTGGAACTTGGCTGAGGTTGAGATGGCTGAAATGAAAGAAGTAGAATTCAGAACAGTGATAAGAAATAAGTTCACTGAAGTATAGGTGTGTATTGTAACCCAATGCAAAGAAGCTAAAAATTATGATAAAACATTGCAGGAGCTGACAGACAAAATAGCCAGTATAGAGAGGAACACAACCAACCTGATAGAACTGAAGAATACACTACAGAACTTCATAATACAATCACACATATTAATGTAGAATAAACAAAGAGTAGGAAAGAATCTCAGAGATTGAACACTGTCTTTTTGAAATAAGTAAACAAGAATAGAGAAAAAAAGAGAGAGGATTCAAATAAACACAGCTAGAAATGACAAGAGAAATATTACCACTGACACCACAGAAATACAAACTACTTTTGAAGAATATTACAAATACCTCTATGCACATAAACTAGAAAATCTAGAAGAAATGAATACATTCCTGGACAGATAAACCTTCCTAAGACGAAACCAGAAAGAAATTGAATCCTTGGACAGACAAATAATGAGCTTTGAAATTAAGGTATTAATAGTCTACCAATAACAACAAATAAAGAGGTCAGGACCAGACAGATTCACAGATAAATTTTAACAGATGTACAGAGAAGACCTGGTACCATTCCTACTGAAAGTATTCCAAAATTTGAGGAGGAGGAACTTTTCCCTAATTCATTCCATGAGATCAGCATCATCTTGATATCAAAACCTGGCAGAGATACAAAAACAAAAAAAGAAAACTTCAGGTCAATATATTTGATAAACATCATTGCAAAAATTCTCAAAAGATTATTTGGAAACCACATCCAACAGCATACCAAAAAGCTAATTCACCATGATCAAGTAGACCTCATCCCTCGAGTTAAAAGTTGATTCAACATGCACAAATCAATAAATGTGATTCACCACATAAACAGAACTAAAGACAAAACCACATGATTATCTCAATAGATGCAGAAAAGGGTTTCAATAAAATTCAACACCTCTTTCTGTTAAAATCTCTCAATAAACTAGGTATTAAAGGAACATACCACAAAGTAATAAGAGCCATTTATGATAAATCCATTGCCAACATCACACTGAATGGCAAAAGCTGGAAGCATTCCTCTTGAAAATCTGCACAAGACAAGGATGTCCTGTGTCACCACTCCTTCAACATAGTATTGGAAGTTCTGGATAGGGCAATAAGGCAAAAAACAAAACAAAACAAAACAAAAACAAAAACATCCAAACAGGAGGAATTCAAACTATCTCTGTTTGCGGATGACATAATCCCATATCTAAAAAAAACCCATAGTCTTGGCCCAAAACCTTCTTCAGCTTATAAACAACTTTAGCAAAGTTGCCTGATACAACATCAATGTAAAAAATCACTAACATCTCTGTACACCAACAACAGCCAAACTGAGAGCCAAATCAGGAATGAATTCCCTTTCACATTTGTCACATACACACAAAAATACCTAGTAATACAGCTAACTAAGGAAGTGAAAGATTTCTACAAGGAGAACTACAAATCACTGCTTTAAGAAATTAGAGATGACACAAACAGATGGTAAAACATTCCACGCTCATGGATAGGGAGAATCAATATTGTTAAAATGTCCATACTGCCCAAAGAAATTTATAGATTCAATGGTATGTTTATGAATCTACCTATTACATTCTTTACAGAACTAGAAAAGATTACTTTAAAATTCATATGGAAACAAAAAAAGCCCTAGTAGCCAAGGCAATCCTAAGCAAAAAGAACAAAGCTGGAGGCATCAATTTACCTGACTTCAAACTACACTACAGAGCTATAGTAACCAAAACAACATGGTACTGGTACAAAACCAGATACATAAACCAATGGAACAGAATAGAGAACCCATAAATAAGACCATATATGTACAACCATCTAATCTTTGACAAATCTGACAAAGACAAGTAATGGGGACAGAATTCCTATTCAATAAATGGTGCAGCCATAACTCACTAGTCATATGCAGAAGACTAAGGCTGGATACAATCCAAGTTTCTATAATTTAGGTAATACTTTGGCAAACCAGAGCAGTTTAATCATTTTGCCTGTATAAAAATAGCCATGTCTTTTTTTCTGATTCATCAGTGTTAAGTATAATACAAGTATACATTACCATTCTACATGGCTGTGTTTTTCCTAGACTTATACAGGTTTACTGATAAATTAAACTAGCATTACTTAATGTTTAAGATTATAAAATATGCACATTTGCATTTAACCAAATTTAATTATTATTCTGATGAACTATATTTCAATAATATTTATGCTTTGTAGTATGTCAGCTTTCAGATAATTTTCTAGATCTTTAGGTAACTTAAAACTTTGGACTCATATTGAATTGAGTTAATCAGTGGATTCACTGGATGTCTACATTATTTCTAAATAAAATAAAACATACCCCACTAAATATTTATCTTTTATTTTATAGAGGTGTGTTCTCACTATATTGCCAAGGCTGGTCTCAAATTCCTGGGCTCAAGTGCACCTCCCACCTTGGCATCCCAAAGTGCTGGAATTACAAGTGTAAGCCATTGCACCTGACCCCAAAACTGCATCTTTAGTTCATGATAATATGCCCATTCTTGCCACTTTGAAAGACTGTATGTGGGAGGTGGGTGGCCTAAAAATGTTGTGTTATGAACACCCATGAACTCTCGTAGTCTACTATATGCTGGTGTTTGGCAGGCAATTCTCAGTTGCCCATCCCTCAGTTTTCTTTGTGAAATAGAAGCTACTTTGGTTAAAAATGATAATTAATATAAATGTTGGAGACCTTATTTAAAAATAATAGTTTTAGAGGAAAATAATTTTGTATATGCTTCTGTTTCTTATGAACACAATTAATATTATCCTAAAGCAGCAGCTCTCAGAGGATTTATGTTTTGTTTTTGTCTCCAAGCTTCTTTATACTCTTTGTGATGGTTAATATTGAGTATTAACTTCATTGGATTGAAGAATATAGTGTTCCTGGGTGTGTCTGTGAGGGTGTTGCCAAGGCAGATTAATGTTTGAGTGATTTTGAGAGGCAGACTCACACTCAATCCAGGTGGACACCATCTAATCAGCTGCCAGCATGACTAGGATAAAAGCAGGCAGAGGAACGTGGAAGTACTGGACTGGCTTGAGTCTTCTGTCTTTCTCCCATGCTGGATGCTTCCTGTCATTGAACATCAGACCCATGTTCTTCAGATTTTGAACTCTTGTACTTACATCAGTGATTTTCCAGGGGCTCCTAGGCCTTCGGCCACAGACTGAAGGCGACACTATCGGCTGCCTTACTTTTGAGGTTTTGTGACTGGGATTGGTTTCCTGGGTCTTAAGCTTTCAGACATCCTATTGTGGAACTTCACTTTGTAATCATGAGTCAATTCTCCTAATAAACTTTCTTTTATATATTCATCTATCCTATTAGTTCTCTCCCTTTAAAGAACCCTAACTAATACACTTTTTAAATATATGAGGTCTCCAAGTAACATTGCATTATGAGTTATTTCTTTAAACATTTACCATATTAAAAATTGAAACTAAGAGAAATTTAATTGCTTCTTTATTGATTCATTTGAGTTATCAATGATGAATGTATTGCATATTAATAACATCTTAGTAATATGATGAAATTAGTCCTGACCATACAGACCTCTGAAATAAAGTACAGTGTCTGTTCCAGGAAATGAAAGAGCACAGTGCAAGTGCAAACTTGGAAGACAATTTTTGTTTGACTTGTTTTATAATTCCTGGGTCTGAAAAGCTATTAAATGTTTTAATATCTTAGCAAAGTTTTCTCAATTTTGATGGGCTCATTTACTTGGTTTTCTATTTATTGCCTGTAACCTAGATAGCAAAGATTTTGTGTCTTACTAAAATAATTCTCTGTGCTTTATGTTGATTTTATAAATTTTTATAAGACATACCATTTTATTTTAACTGTTTTTAAGTGTACAATACTAGGTCATGTTTTTTAACTATATAATTTTGGGGGGTATTCATTTCCTCAAGCATTTATTCTTTGTGTTACAAACAATCCATTTACACTCTTTATTTTAAAATGTACAATTATGTTATTATTGACTATATTGTGCTTGTTTCAGCAGCCCATATACAGAGAGAATTAGTATGGTCCCTGTGCAATGATGACATGCAACCCCGTGAAGCATTGAATATTTTTAATTTAAAGTCTTTTTTGAGATGGCTGAATACAAACAGCTCCAGTCTGCAGCTCCTAACTACACCAACACAGAAGGTGGGTGACTTCTACATTTCCAACTGAGGTATTTGGCTCATCTTATTGGGACTGGTTAGACAGTGGGTGCAGCCCACGGAGGGCAAGATTAAGCAGGGTGGGGGTGTTACCTCACCAGGGAAGTGCAAGGGGTCAGGGAACTCCCTCCCTTAGCCAAGGGAAGCCTTGAGGGACTGTGCTGTGAGAAAATGCACTCTGGCCCAGATACTATGCTTTTCCCATGGTCTTTGCAACCAGCAGATGAGGAGATTCCCTCTGGTGCCTATGCCACCAGAGCTCTGGGTTTCAAGCACAAAAACTGGGCAGCCATTTGGGCATATACTGAGCTAGAGGCAGGAGTTGTCTTTAATACCCCAGGAGCCCCTGGAGAGCCAGCAAGACAAAACCGTTCACTTCCCTGGAAAGAGGACTGAAGCCAGGAAGCCAAGTGGTCTAGCCCAGTGGATCCCACCCCCACAGAGCCCAGCAAGCTAAGATCCACTGGCTTGAAATTCTCAGTGCCTGCATGGCTGTCTGAGGTCAACCTGGGATGCTCTAGCTTGGTGGAGGGAGAGGCATCTGCCATTACTGAGGCTTGAGTAGGCAGTTTCCCCTCACAGTGTAAACAAAGCTGCCAGGAAGTTTGAACTAGGCTAAGCCCACTGCAGCTTGGCAAAGCTGCTGTAGCCAGACTGCCTCTCTAGATTCCTCTTCCCTGGGCAGAGCATCTCTGAAAGAAAGAGACAGCAGCCCCAGTCAAAGGCTTGTAGATTAAACTCCCATCTCTTTGAGACAGAGCACCTGGGAGAAGGGGCAGTTGTGAGCACAGCTTCAGCAGACTTAAATGTTTCTGCCTACTGGCTCTGAAGAGAGAAGTGGATCTCCCAGCACAGTGCTTGAGCTCTGCTAAGGGACAGATTGCCTCCTCAAGCGGGTCCCTGACCCCCATACCTCCTAAATGGGAGACACCTCCCATCAGCGGGTCAACAGACACTTCATACAGGAGAGCTCTGGCTGGCATTTGGTGGGTGCCCCTCTGGGACGAAGCTTTCAGAGGAAGGAACAGGCAGCAACCTTTGCTGTTCTGCAGCCTCTGCTGGTGAAACAGGCAAACAGGGTCTGCAGTGGACCTCCAGGAAACTCCAGCAGACTTGTAGCAGTGGGACCTGACTGTTAAAAGGAAAACTAACAAACAGAAAGGAATAGCATCAATATCAACCAAAAAGATGTCCACACAGAAACTCTATCTGAAGCTCATCAACGTCAAAGACCATAGGTAGGTAAATCCATGAAGATGAGAAAAAAAGCAGTGCAAAAAGGCTGAAAATTTAAAAAACTAGAACACCTCTTTTCCTCCAAAGGAACACAACTCCTTGCTAGCAAGGAAACAGACTGAACAGAGAATGAGTTTAACTAATTGACAAAAGTAGGCTTCAGAAGATGGGTAATAACAAACTCCTCCAAGCTAAAGGAACATGTTCTATTCCAACGCAAGAAAGGTAACAACCTTGAAAAAAAAGTTAGAGGAATTGCTAACTAGAAAGTCCAGTGTGGAGAAGAACATAAATGACCTGATGGAGCTGAAAACACAGCACAAGAACTTCGTGAAGCATACACAAATATTAATAGCCAAATCAATCAAGCAGAAGAAAGGATATCAGTGATTGAAGATCAACTTAATTAAATAAAGCATAAAAACAAGAGTAGAGAAAAAAGAATGAAAAGAAACAAACAAAGCCTCCAAGAAGTATGGGACTATGTGAGAAGACAAAACCTATGCTTGGTTGGTGTACCTGAAAGTGATGAGGAGAATGGAACCAAGTTGGAAAACACACTTCAGGATATTCCCCAGGAGAACTTCCCTAACCTAGCAAGACAGGCCAACATTCAAATTCAGGAAATACAGAGAGCACCACAAAGGTACTCCTCGAGAAGAGCAACCTCAAGACACATAACTGTCAGATTCACCTAGGTTAAAATGAAGAGAAAAATGTTAAGGGCAGCCAGACCCACGAAGAAAAGCCCATGAGACTAACAGTGGATCATTTTGCAGAAACCCTACAAGCCAGAAGAGAATGGGGGCCAATATTCAACATTCTTAAAGAGAAGAATTTTCAACCCAGAATTTCATATCCAGCCAAACTAATCTTTGTAAGTGAAGGAGAAATAAACTCCTTTACAGACAAGCAAATGCAGAGAGATTTTGTCACCACTAGGCCTGCCTTACCAGAGCTTGTAAAAAAAACATCCAACACTAGACCAGTACCAGCCACTGCACAAACATACCAAATTGTAAAGACAATTGACACTCTGAAGAAACTGCATCAACTAATGAACAAAATAACCAGCTAGAATCATAATGACCAGATTAAATTCACACACAACAATATTAACCTTAAATGTGAACAGGATAAATGTCCCAATTAAAAGACACAGACTAGCAAGTTGAATAAAGAGTCAAAAATCACCA
Organism: Cacajao melanocephalus; assembly: GCA_963573385.1. Taxonomy (NCBI): domain Eukaryota; kingdom Metazoa; phylum Chordata; class Mammalia; order Primates; family Pitheciidae; genus Cacajao; species Cacajao melanocephalus. Next base: position 13,582 of record CAUYLG010008318.1, on the reverse strand, counting down.
GTGTACTGTATTCAGGAGACCCATCTCACATGCAAAGACACATACAGGAGTAAAATAAAGAGATGGAGAAATATTTACCAAGCAAATGGAAAGAAAAAAAAAAGCAGGGGTTGCAATTCTAACCCTAGTCTTTGATAAAACAGACTTTAAACCAACAAAGATTAAAAAAGACAAAGAAGAACATTACATAATGGTGAAGGTATCAATGCAACAAAAAGAGCTAACTATACTTAATATATATGTACCCAATAGAGGAGCAGCTAGATTCATAAAGCAAATACTTAGAGACCTACAACAAGACTTAGACTTTCACACAATAATAGTGAGAGATTTTAACACCACACTGTCAATATTAGACAGTTCAATAAGACAGAAAATTAACAAGGATATTCAGGACTTGAACTCAGCTCTGGATCAAGATGACCTAATAAACATCTACACATCTACAGTACCCTCCATCCCAAATCAACAGAATATACATTCTACTTAGTACTACATTTCACTTATTATAAAACTGACCACATATTGAAATTGGAAGTAAAACACTCCTCAGTAAATGCAAAAAAAAAAAAAAAACAAAACAAAACCTAGGAATAATAAAAATGTCTCTCAGACCACAGTACAGTCAAATTAGAAGTCATAGGTAAGAAATTCACTCAAAACCACACAACTGCATGGAAACTGAACAACTTGCCCCTGAATTACTACTGGGTAAATAACAAAAGTAAAGCAGAAATAAATAAGTTATTTGAAACAAATGAGAGCAAAGACACAGTGTACCAGAATCTCTGGGACACAGCTAAAGCAGTGTTTAGAGGAAAATTTATAGGACCAAATGCCCGCAAGAGAAAGCAGAAAAGATATAAAATTGACACTTCACATTGCAATTGAAAGAACTATAGAAGCAAGAGTAACCAAATTAAAAAGCTAGCAGAAGACAAGAAATAACTAAGATCAGAGCAGAGCTGAAGGAGATAGACACAGGAAAGACCCTTGGAAAAATTAATGAATCCAGGAGCTGGTTTTTTGAAAACATTAATCAAATACAGAGACTACTAGACAGACAAATAAAAAAGAAAAAAGAGAAGAATCAAATAGACAGTAAAAAATAATAAAGGGAATATCACCATTGATCCCACAGAAATACAAACAACCATCAGAGAATACCATAAACACCTCTGTGCAAATAAACTAGCAAATCTAGAAGAAATGGATAAATTCCTGGAAACATACACCCTCCCAAGACTAAATCAGGAAAATGTCGAATCCCTGAATAGACCAATAACAAATTCTGAAATTGAGGCAGTAATTAATAGCCTATCAACTAAAGAAAGCCCAAGACCAGATGAATTCACAGACAAATTCTACCAGAGGTAGGAAAAGGAGCTGGTACAATTTCTTCTGAAATTATTCCAAACAATAGAAGAAGAGGGACACCTTCCTAACTCATTTTATGAGGCTAGCATCATCCTGATACCAAAACTTGCTTATGGTTAGAAAGAATCAATACCGTGAAAATGGCAATACTGCCCAAAGTAATTTATAGATTCAATGATATTCCCATCAAACTACCATTGACTTTCTTCACAGAATTAGAAAAAAATACTTTAAATTTCGTATGGAACCAGAAAAGAGCCTGAATAGCCGAGATAATTCTAAGCAAAAAAAAAAGCTGGAGGTATCATACTACCTGACATCAAACCAAACCTCAAGGCTACAGTAACAAAAACAGCAAAACAGCATGGTACTGGTACCAAAACAGATATATAGAACAATGGAACAGAACAGAGGCCTCTGAAATAACACCACACATCTACAACCATCTGATCTTTGGGAAACCTGACAAAAACAAGCAATAGACAAAGGATTCCCTATTTAATAAATGGTGTTGGGAAAACTGTCTAGCCATATGCAGAAAGCTGAAACTGGATCCCTTCGTTACACCTTATACAAAAATTAACTCAAGATGGATTAAAGACAAAAAACTAATACTTAAAACCATTAAAAACTCTAGAAGAAAACCTAGGCAATACTATTCAGGACATAGGCATGAACAAAGGCTTTATGACTCCAACACCAAAAACAATGGCAACAAAAACCAAAATTGACAAATAGGACCTAATTGTGCTAAGGAGGTTCTTCACAGCAAAAGAAACTATCATTAGAGTGAACAGGCAAATTACAGAATGGAAGAAAATTTTTGCAATTTACCCATCTGACAAAGATCTAATATCCAGAATCTACAAAGAACTTGAACAAATTTATGAGGCAAAAACAAACCTCATCAAAAAGTGGGCAAAGAATATGAATAGACACTTCTCAAAAGAAGACATTTATGTGGCTAATAAGCATATGAAAAAAAGCTCATCATCACTAGTCATTAGAGAAATGCAAATCAAAACCACAATGAGATACTATCTTACACTAGCTAGAATGGCCATCATTAAAAAGTCAGGAAACAACATATGCTGGAGAGGATGTGGATAAATAGAAACGCTTTTACACTCTTGGAGGGAGTGTAAATTAGTTCAAGCCTTGTGGAAGACAGAATGAAGACTTCTCAAGGATCTAGAACCAGAAATGCCATTTGATCCAACAATCCCATTACTGGGTATATACCCAAAGGAGTATAAATCATTCTACTATAAAGACACATGCACATGTATGTTTATTGCTGCACTGCTCACAATAGGAAAGAGTTGGAACCAACCCAAATCCTCATCAATAATAGACTGGATAAAGAAAATGTGGCACATATACACCATGGAATACTATGCAGCCATAAAAAAGGATGAGTTCATGTCCTTTGCAGGGACATGGATGAAGCCAAAAAAGCATCATTCTCTGCAAGCTAACACTGGAACAGAAAACCAAATACCGCATGTTCTCACTCTTAAGTGGGAGTTGAACACGTGGACACAGGAAGGGGAACATCACACACTGGGGCCTGTCAGGGGGTCAGGGACTAGGGGAGGGCTAGCATTAGGAGAAATACCTAATGTAGATGACAGGCTGATGGGTGCAGCAAACCATTATGGCACGTATATACTTATGTAACAAAACTGCATGTTCTGCTTATGTATCTCAGAACTTAAAGCATAATAATAATAATAATAATAATAATTTTTTTGAAAAAGTTATTATTGACTATAGTCACCCTGTTGTGCTATCAAATAGTAGGTCTTATTTATTCTTTCTATTTTTTTTTGTACCCATTAACCATCCCCACCTTCTGACAGCTTCCCAGTACCCTTCCCAGCCTCTGATAAGTGTCCTTGTACTTTGTTTATGAGCTTAATTGTTTTGATTTTTAGATACCACAAATAAGTGAGAACATGCAATGTTTATCTTTCGGTGTCTGGATTATTTCACTTAACATAATGATCTCCAGTTCTATTCACGTTGTTGCAAATGACAGAATCTCATTCTTTTTTATGGCTGAATAGTGCTCCATTGCATGCTTTATGTCGACTTTATAACATCTTTGCTTATTTTCTCATAAAGGAAGTGCTAAGGTTCCTTATAGTCATGTCTGTTCTTATTTTTAAAATTGATATTGTCACTTTCAAATAGGGAGACAAGTATTACTTCTCAGGCATCCATGATTTATCTTAAGTTTTCAAATTTCGTGAACACTTTTGATTTTTGCCTTCAAAAAACTGAATTTTTAAATGTAAACTAAACTAAAATAAAATGTGGGCATATGTTTTACATCTAAAACTATCTTTAACATTTTCAAGAAGGTAAACTCACAAAGGATCTGTTTCTTTCAACTTGTAAAAAGTGGAGGGCTAGAAATAATAAAATTTATTTAATATATTACTGTTAATGAATTGTATGGGAATACTTATCAAATCAAAAAAAGTTTAGCTTTCCCTAGGTTTAATTTGTATGAATAAAATATTATTAATAAAATATTATGGAAATTGTATGCTTAATTGGAAGTCTCTGGAGATTTGTAAATGCTTCCACTTTTTACAATAGATTTTAATCTCAGGGAAATAGTTGAAATAGTACTTAAAAGTTATGTTGAGTTTTCTTATATTTATGACTCATGAAAGTGCTTTATCTGATGTTAGGCAACAGTATAAACTATTATTTAAAATATTTATTTTGTCACTATCTTACTTCTTTAATGAGAACCTAGGATCTTCTAGGCCAGTGGTTCTCAACTGGGGGATTCACATCACTTACCTATTGAATTTTATTATAATACAGATATTTAGATTCTACTCTCTACTTGATGCTTTACTGGTTCTCTTTACTTGATGTTTTATATATATATTATTGGTATATTCATATTATGTTTTATATTTTATTATATATATCAGGGTTATAATATGCTATGTCTCAGTATTTTCTCTGCAAAAAATGTTTACCCATTTTTATAAATCAGATGTTTCATTATATTCTTTGAAAATAGACTTAAGCATTATCTTTGTGGACATTTTGTTTAAAACTTTTTGGATTGACTTTATTATCTCATTTTGCACACCAAGGAAACAATTATATTTCCTTGTCAGTTAGATTATTCATTATAATTTTTCATCAGATCTTTCACTCTTGAAAATTGTCAGTAATAAATTAGCCAAAGCAGCTTTAAGCCACTGTTACTTACAGATAATTATTGTTTTACTCTGATGCGTTCCTGAACATTCTGCAATCAGCTACAGTTTGGAATTCTTGTCTTCGACTAAGTAGTGTCTCAGAGCCCTAAGGACTGCACCAGCAACTTCAAAGTGTTGATACTTCAAAGAATATTCTTGGGTACTTCTGATGACATCCTGTCAACAACTTTAAAACTATATCAGTGGGTTGCATCAAGATTTTCAGAACTCTTTAGTTGTGAAGCAGATGGGTTCATGAGAGTACAAATCCAAGATGCAGAGGAACAGGAATTAAATGGAACTGAATAAACTAATGAAGGATGATTGCAAGTTATTAGAAAAGAACTGCAAAAAAGTGGGAGAGAGTGCTTAATGCTTAATGGATAAATATAAAAGCATAGTTCTGTTTCAGGGACTGTGAGAAACAGGAGTTTGTGGTAGCACTGATTTTAATGCTTGTATAAGTTTCTTCAGTGGCCCTGAGGGCAAGACTAAGGAAGAGGAATAGTTGAATTAATCCTAATTAATTTTTTTCTAGATTAGATTTTGATCAGGATAGCCTCAGAAGAAAGATAAAGAGGAAAAAGATACATGGTAGCTAATGAAAGAGTGGTTGATTTCATGTACTATGAAGTCTAGTTTCATCTATTTCCCATTTCCACATCCACCTCTGATTGTTTTGAAGCAAATCTCAGAATTATATATCACATGTAAATAATTATTTATTTCTAAAAGATAAGAACTATATTTAAAATATTTGTTGAAATTATGTTAAATAAGCCAAAATGTCATACGACTATCACACTTAAAAATTCATCACTCCTTAAAATTACCAAATATCCAATGTTAAATTTCCAGTTATCTCATAACTATCATAATATTCTTTTAGCAGCTGTTTGTTTGAATCAAGATCCAAATAACGTCCTGACATTAGGATTGGTTGATAAACTCGTGTCTGTTTTAATTTGTAAGTTTCTTCTCCAGTTTTTCCTTTTGTAATGTATTTGTTGAAGAAACTAGGTAATTTGTGTTATAAAATTTTCTAATGTCTGAATTTTGATTATTGCATCTCAGAGTTAACATTTACATTTCACTGTCCCCTTCATTTCCCATAAATAGCCAGTTAGGTCCAAAGGCTTGATCAGATTCAGGTATGACTTTTTTTTAGGAGGGGTAGGAATACTTCATTGGGTGGTGTTGCCTATTATATGTGTGGTTGTTTCTTTTTGAGATGTTTGTAGCGGTTGATGTAAAATGTGTAGATGCATTAATTAATTGGGGTTGCAAAATGGTGATATCCTAATTGTAACATTCCTTCTTAATTTATTATCTGGACTACTTCTATAAAGAGAAACTTCACCTGATCAACTATTTGGTTACCATAAGATACATATTATATTCAGGAGAGGCGAGGCAAGTGTTGAGTTTTCCCTTTACCAAGTTTCAAAAGGGTGTTGTTCACTAGCAGCTTTCAGTCATGAACAATTCGTTTGCTTAAACCTTCATTATTATTAGAATGATTAATATGTTTTAGTCCATGACAGTTATTGTCCTTATGGGTGCTCAAATTGTTCCTTTTTCACCTGTAGTAGTCTGTTCAAGTTGGCTCCTGAGTTTTTTGACATGGCCCCCACTAGTCCAATAACAGCTTTTTTATTTCTGATATGACAAGATGTTCCAGGCTCATCTTGTACATTTTCTGCCCCAAACCTTGAATTTCAGCAAGGAACACTATTTCATTTTAGAGCAAATGGGTTTTTCAAGATCACAATCAGAGTACTAGGAGTGCTCTTTGTTTCTGGGATGGTCATTACTTTTAGGTATTTTCAGTGGACAAAGATAGAAACTTGTTTAAAAGATAAAATACTTTATGAGTTCATACTGACACGAAAATTCAAATCCCACACCACAAGTTTTAAATTACCCTTTTTGATCTTACATCTGTATCTGTTTTCTTCAATGCTGTGAATCTCAATTCTCAGTCGCCAGGAGTGACATAAATAAGTGCTGTGTGAATTTCGTTTTCTGTGACTGCATTGTTCACTTCTCTAGTGCATTTATAAAAGGCGGTTAATTTTCCCATTGTTAAAAGCACTTTTATATGTTAGAAATATTAACCTTTTGTTGGATATTGTTTTTCTAATTTTGCCATGATATTTTTCTTTGCTTATGGAGCACCTTCTGTCATGCAAATTAAAAAATATAATAAAATTTATCTATCTTTTATTGCTTTTAGATTTCAAGTCATAGTTAGGATAAGTTTTTCCTGTTCCTAAGTTGTAATGTAATTTATCCATATTTTTTTAGTATATGTGTGTTTTCATTTTTCACACTGAAATCATTTTATCTATGTAAATTTGCCTTATTGTATGGTTTGATAAATAGACACAATGCTTTCTTTTCCCCAAGTGGCTTTTTAGTTATTCCTATGCCAATTATTACGATGTTTATATTTTCTTTACTGACTTCATCTGCAGCCCGAACAGAAAGGTGTAGATGGCCTGTCTGTACCCCTTTACCCTTATCACTTCAGTGCATGTCTACAAAACTTCCAATTACCATCAACTTCCTTTCTTTACCTGAGGTGTTTCCTCTTTCTACCAGAACCCATTTTGCCCACACAGAGTGGGCTATAAGTACTTGGAAACTAACCCACCACAAAAGCAGCCTGCAACTAATGACTAATAAAAGTCGGTTACAAAATAAGCCTTAGGAGGGATAACCCTGAGGCATGTGTTCTGCCCAGAATTACCAGCAGAAGTAAGCTCTAAATACACACAGTGGTAACTTGCTTGACAATAAACCCTTTATTGGCTACTTTTTTTTGGTGTTTCACTTTCTCACTCCCTTATTGGTATTTGCTAGGATTACTATGTTGTAGTCCTGCTTACTACCATGCTCCCAAAGTTCTGAGTTAGCACAACCCTAAGGCTCCACAAGCTGGTCTTGAACCCAGATTTATCTCAATTGTCAAACTTACTTGAACTCTAAATCCCCATTTCAGGAGCTCCTTCTGGGGAAACCCAAACTAAGACCTTACTTTATCATGTACTATATTTGCATATTGTAATCAAATTTTCTACCATTTTCCATTAGTTTGTGTGTTTATTCATGCTCCAATACCATACTGCTTTAGTTATAGAGGCTTTATGATGAGTGTTAAAATCTAGCACTAATAGCTTCTCCTTGCTCTTTTGTCTCAGGGTTTCCCTAGCTGTGTTTCAATTTTTTTTTTTTTCCTGTGAACTTTGTAATTATCTTTTCTAGCTTCAGGAAAAAGAAAAAAAACTTATGGCATTTTATTGAGAGTGCATTAAATTACTAATTTTCAAGTAATTAAATTATTATTATTTTCTTTCTTTCTATCTGTATTAGTTAGCTTGGGTGGCTATAACAAAATACCATAGACTGAGTGGCTCAAACAATAGACATGTGTTTCTCACAGTTCTGGAGATTGGGAAGTCCAAAATCAAAGTCACAGCTGATTCAGTTACCAGTGAGGGCCATCTTCCTGAGCTGCAGCAACTGCCTTCTCTCTGTGTTCCTATTTAGTGTAAAGAGAGATCTCTCCTTTCCTCTTCTTATAAAGTTGCTAATTGCATCATGAGGGCTCTATCGTTTTTGATCCCATGTTACTCTAATTACTTCCCAAATATCCCATCTCTAAATACCATTATATTTGGGATTTGGGCTTTGAATAGGAATTTTGGGGGAACACAATTTAGTCCATAGCATTCTACCCCTAGTCCTCCCCAAATTTATATTTATGTCTTTCTCACATGCAAAATGCATTCGTTTCATCCTAACAACCCCAGAAGTCTTAACTCATACCTGTATCAGCTCTTAAGTCCAAAGTCTCATCTAAATATCACCTAACTCAGTTCTGGGTAAAATTTGAGGTACAAATAATTCTGATGCAAAATTTTCCTCCAGCTGTGAGCCTGAAAAACTAGACAATTTAAGTGCTTTCAAAATAAGTGGTGAGACAGGCATGAGATAGACATTCCTATTTCAAAGGGAGATACGGGAAGAAAGAAAGGCATAATGGGTTCCAAGCAAGACCAAAATTTAACAATGTAAATTCTGCTAGATCTTAAGGCTGAGAATATTCCTCCTTGGTCCATTGTTTTGCCTCCCAGACCCACCAGGGTTGTAGTCCTGCTTGCTAGGCTCTGCTCAGTAGAGGCCACGCTCCCAAGGTTCTGGGTTACCACAACCCTAAGGCTCCACAAGCTGGTCTTGACCCCAGATTTATCTCAATTGTCAAACTTACTTGAACAAAATTGTTCAAAGTAGTTACATGATTTGAAAACAGTTCCTTTATTTTAATGTTTATATCAACTTTGTAATTTCTAATTTGAGCTTTCTCTATTTCATATTTAATTCAGTTAACTGTCCAGTTAACTGGTTAATTTTTAAAAAATTTTTAAATTTTTAAATTTCAGATTTAGGGGTACATGTACATGTTTGTTATATAGGTAAATTGTGTGTTCCAGGGGTTTGATGTACAAATTATTGCATCACCAAGATAATCAGCATAGTACCTGATAAGTAGTTTTGCAATTATCTCTCCTCTCACCCTCTACCCTCAAGTAGGCTTCTGTGTCTGTTTTTGCCTTCTTTATGTAAATATGTACTGAATGTTAAGCTCCCTCTTGTAAGCGAGAACATGCCATATTTTATTTTCTGTTCCTGCATTCGTTCACTTAGGATAATGGACTTTTAGCTCCATCCATGTTTCTCTAACAGAAATGGTTTCATCTTTTTTTTTGGCTGCATGGTATTCCATAATGTATATGTACCACATTTTCTTCATCCAGTCTACCACTGGTGGACATTTCAGTGGATTCCATGTCTTTGCTATTGCAAATAGTTCTGCAATGAACATAAGTGTACATGGGTCTTTATGGTAGGGCAATTTATATTCCTTGGGCATGTACCCAACAATAGAATTGCAGGGTTTAATAATTATTATAAGTTCCTTGAGAAATCACGATACTGCTTTCCACAGTAGCGGAACTAATTTCCATTCCCACCAGAAGTGTATAAGCTTTTTGAACCTGAGTGCTCTCGTGTTTGGTGTGCATATATTTAGGATATTTAAGTCTTCTTGTTATGTAATGTCTTTCTTTGTATGTTTTGATCTTTCTGATTTAAAGTCTGTTTTGTTTGAAATTAGAATAGTAACCCCTGCTTTTTCTGTTTTCCATATTCTTGTTATATTTTATACTGTATTATTGAGTCTTGCTTCTTTATCCAACTTGCTATACTCTATTCCTTTCACTTGGGACATTTAGCTCATTTACACTGAAAGTTAGTATAGATATATGTGAATTTGATCTTGCCAGCCTATTTTTAGCTGGTTATTACGCAAACTTGTTTGTGTGTTTGCCTTATAGTTTCAATGGACTATGTGCTTAAGTATATTTTTGTATACTTTTGTATACTAAGTATATTTTGTATACTTAACTAACAGTCTACCCCCCCCCCCGCCACCATATTTAGCACTTCTGTCAGGACGTCTTGTAAGGCATGTCTGGTGATAACTAATTCCCTTAACATTTATTTGTCTAAAAAGGATTTTATTTTTCCTTCACTTATAAAGCCTAGTTTGGCTGGACATAGGATTTTTGGTTGAAAGTTGTTTTCTTTAAGAATGTGGAATATAGGATCCTAATCTCTTCTGGCTTATAGTTATTCTACTGAGAGGTCTTCTGTTAGCCTGAGAAGTTTCATTTGTAGTAGACCTTCCCCTTCTCTCTAGCTGCCTTTGACACGTTTTCTTTTATTTTGGCCTTGAGGAATCTGTTTACTATGTGTCTTGGGGATGGTCTTCTTGTTTAATATTTCACAGGGATTGTCTGCATTTTCTGAATTTAAGTGTTGACCTCTCTAATGAGGTTGGAGAAGTTTTCATGAATGATATTCTGAAATATGTTTTGCAAGTTTCTTGCTTCCTCTCCCCCTCTTTCAGGGACACCAATGAGTCATAGAGTTGGTCGCATTATATAATCTCGTATTTCTCAGAAGTTTTATTCATTCTTCTTTATTTTTTATGCTGGTCTAAGTTATTTTAGGAAGCCAGTCTTTGAACTCTGATATATTTTCCTCACATTTACTGATTCTGCTATTAATACTTGTGATTGTATTCTATAATTCTTAAAGTGAGTTTTTAAGCTCTATGGGATTCCTTTGGTTCTTTCTTAATGTGGCCATTTCGTCTTTTATCCCCTATATTATTTTACTTTATTCCTTAGAATTATTGGTTTGGGTTTTGACTTTATCCTGAATCTTGATAATCTTTGTTTTTACTTATATTCCTACTACTATTTGTGTCATTTCAGCCTGGTTAAGAAGAACCATTTTTGGATTACTAGTGCAGTTGTTTGGATTTAAAAAGACACTCTGGCTTCTTGAGTTGCCAGTGTTCTCACACTAGTTCTTTCTAATTTTCGTGGGCTAATGTTTCTTCAGTCTTTGAAGTTGCTGTCTTTTGGATTTTTTTTTTTAATCCTGTTTGGAGTCCTTGGGTGTTTGATTGTGGTATAAGTTGTGTTTATTCAACTGGCTTCATTTCTGGAAGATTTTAGGGAATCAAGGCTTAGCTTAGGACTCCTGGGCTGTGGTGGGGTGCATGCTTGTCAACTGTGCTGGTGGGCATGGTTGTGCTGGCCTCCATGTGGGCATTCACAGTGATGGCAGTGATGGTTCTGCACATGATGGGGTGGGGCCTTAGCATATGTGCATATGTTCACCCTGGTGATGGTGTCAGCTTGGTGTACGGAGCTATTGGGTTCAGGGCTGGTCCTCTCCATGCACTCATTCATGCCAGAGGCAGTGGTGGTACAGGGTGGGGTGAAGGACCCCTGAGTCCCATGTGCAGATTTATACCAGTAGCAGTGTTAGCATGGGGGTGCAGCACTGATGGCTATGGGGCTGAAGCTCTCCAACAGTCAGGCACACTCTATCAGCACAGGAGCTATAATGCAGGCCCTGAAGAGGCACCCAGGCTGGGTATCCAATGCTGCACTGCAAACAACCGTGTTCAGGCTGAGGCCCTAGGAGAGGCCAGCAGACAGGGTTGTGCACATGTTGGACATCCCTCATCTCATGTACAAGATTTTCCTGCTCTGTTTCATTCCTACAGTCACCCTGAGGCTAAAGTCTCTGAGGGGAGCAAGATGAGCTTTGGGGGATGGGCATCCCTAACTGTGCTCCACTACAGATGCTCCCACACCAAGACCCCATCAATTGGAGTTCTGCTCCTACCACCTCCCTAAGCAAATCTCCCTGGGAGCTCAAGTGTCTGTGCAAGTTGTGGGATTTTCAGCTGTCAAGATTCCTGATACCTGTGGGAAGAATCTGTCATTCTTTGCCTGCTCAACTCACCCCTTCCCCAGGAGTCAATGAGGGCCAGGAATGAGTCCTGGTGTGTGGTAACCCTGTGCAGGGTTTCTAGCTTCTTCCTCCCTTAGCCCACTATCTGTTTCCTTTTTAATCCACTCTAAATGCCTTCCCTCCAACGATCTGCTTAGAGTGTGCCAATCTTCCTGTTGTTCTTCCAGATGTTCCTCCTGATTGTGTCTAGTCGGTCATCTTGCCTCTCTTTTCTAGCTTTTTGAAATGTGTTTAATTAATTTATTTTTAATTTTTATTGATGTTGGTGTTTTTATATAGGTTTTTTTTTTCTTCTTTTTTTTTAATTTTACTTTAGGTTCTGGTGTACATGTGCAGGTCATGCAGGGTTGTTGCATAGGTGCATACTGTATCCGGCATTTCTCCCCATGTTATCCCTCCCCACCCTTCCCACCTCCCTCTGTCCCTCCCCTAGCACCCCCAACTGCCCCCAGTGTGTAATGCTCCTCTCACTGAGTCCACGTGTTCTCATGGTTCCACACCCGCCTATGGGTGAGAACATGCGGTGTTTGGTTTTCTGTTCTTGTGTCAGTTTGCTGAGAATGATGGTTTCCAGATTCATCCAAGTCCCAACAAACGACATGAACTCATCGTTTTTTATGGCTGCATAGTATTCCACGGTGTATATGTGCCACATTTTCTTTGTCCAGTCTATCATTGATGGGCATTTGGGTTGGTTCCAGGTCTTTGCTATTGTAAACAGTGCTGCAATGAATATACATGTGCACGTGTCTTTATAGTAGAATGATTTATAGTTCTTTGGGTATATACCCAGTAATGGGATTGCTCGGTCAAACGGAATTTCTATTTTTAGATCCTTGAGAAATTGCCACACTGTCTTCCACAATGGTTGAACTAATTTACACTCCCACCAACTGTGCAAGAGTGTTCCTATTTCTCCACATCCTCTCCAGCATCTGTTGTCTCCAGATTTTTTAATGTTTGCCATTCTAACTGGCGTGAGATGGTATCTCAATGTGATTTTGATTTGCATTTCTCTAATGACCAGTGATGATGAGCACTTTTTCATATGTTTGTTGGCCTCATATATGTCTTCCTTTGAAAAGTGTCTGTTTATAATCTTCACCCACTTTTGAATGGGGTTGTTTATTTTTCTCTTGTAAATCTGTTTTAGTTCTTTGTAGATTCTGGATATTAGCTCTTTGTCAGATGTGTAGACTGCAACAATTTTTTCCCATTCTGTTGGTTGCCAGTTGTCTCTAAAGATGGTTTCTTTTGCTGTACAGAAGCTCTGAATTTTAATTAGGTCCCATTTGTCTATCTTGGTTTTTGTTGCTATTGCTTTTGGTGTTTTAGTCATGAAGTCCTTGCTCATGCCTATGTCCTGGATGGTTTTGCCTAGGTTTTCTTGTAGTGTTTTTATGGTGTTAGGTTTTATGTTTAAATCACTAATCCATCTGGAGTTAATTTTAGTGTAAGGTGACAGAAAGGGATCCAGTTTCTGCTTTCTGCATCTGGTTGGCCGTATAACATAGGGTTCAATATTTCATGTTTTCTTTATTATTAAATTTAATACATTATGTCATTTTACTATTTCC